>JAQJVL010000231.1:619869-708329 GCA_035578905.1 Stictocephala bisonia
TATGATAAATATCAGCCCAAGTTTCTTTTTCTAACCAATTTTATAAAAAGAGCCATATTTTGTTTTGAAAAGTCTCTTGATTCATAAGTAATACCTTTCCTTGCTTTAGTAGAAATCTTTGAACAATTTAGTTCCAACACTTGGCCGTCATGATCCGATAATAGTGTTACGTTATCTGAGTAGAATACACTACCAGTTACGTCTTTTGAGTAGAATTTGTTTATGAAAAGGTTATCGATAGCAGTTTCACTGCCATTGTATATTCTTGTTGGAAAATCCACCATATAGTCCATATTGTGTGATTTCAAGATATTTTTAAGCATATCATGTTCATTAGAATGCCTTAGCACATTTTTTGTTTATGTGCCCACAAATAATGAGGTTATTGCATTTTTTACTAAGTTTCCTAATTAATTTACTTAGTCTATCTATAAATATATCTACAGAAGAAGAAGATCTGTAAATCCCCACAAGAATGAACTTATAACATTTATTAATATTATACATAGAGGCACAACATTCAAACTGATTTTCTTCTTGTAAATGGCATAAAAGTTTAACATTAGTAGGTTGTAACTGAATATTTTCCTGTCTCAAAATCATTACTCCACCTTTGTTGGAATGGGTTCTAGAGAAATGAGAATCTATTATAAAATTATTAACGTTAATTCTGTTGATGGCGTTATCATGCTCAGTTAAAACTATCAGTTGAGGGTCTATTTCATCGAGTACTACTTTTACTTCCAACTGTTCTATTCTAGAACCTAAATGCTGAATGTTTTGGTTGAAGATACGCAAAGTATTGTTACATTTATTCACGTTATTGTTTTGAATGGTATGAGTTGGCAGTTTAAATGTTGGATGGAAGATGAATTTGGGGATTGACTTAAATTATCATCACTTACTTCTAATATTGAATTGTCTGTAATTATACTATTATTAGCACTACAAATTAGATTGTCTTTACTTAAAATCTTCATTGTGATTAATGTTTCAATGTTATTGTTCTGTAAACTAGTCCTGGCCGTATTGTTTAACATACGGTAAACAATATTCAGTTGAATTAGTAGGCTTCTCTTCTATTCTATTTAAAACTGTTGAATGCAATCCCCGATTTATTGATTGTGACAATTTCCATTTTAAATCTTCAAAGTTTAATCCGTTTCTGAGCTGTTTGTGAGATTTTTCATTGTAAAATATGATATCTTGGTTTGTAAAGTATATTGGTTTGGAGATATAGAGAAACAATATTTTTTGCAAAGTGGTTTGTATCAATACCATCACCATTACAACCCATCGGTTTTTATGCCCTTTCTTTGGATGTCTTGAGCCAGATGTTGATATGCAATATCATAATTAGTTTTAGAAAAATAATTTGGTTTGGTTACCAATCCATATACAGCTGCTCTGTTTTTGTTCTTCTGGCAAGTCAACTGATATGCCAGAAAATCCTTTTCTCTAGGCTTTCCAAAATAGTTTCTAAAGATTACTGCTACTCCTCTGCTGATTTGTCTCTCGTTTAATATATCTCCCCGATATGCTATGGGCAAAGGTGACTTCTTCTTTGCTACTGTGGTCCAATATTACACTTTTCATATTTGCTTCTATTAGTCTTATTTCTGAAATTTGTGAAGTAGTTGTTGGTCTCTGTTAAAGGTAAGGTTTTGTATAGAGAGCAAGCGCTGAACAAAGTTCTTTCTTTCCAACCTTATTAAGATGGAGCCCATGCTCTATATCGTGTATGCGGTGTAGCAGGTTGTTAAGTGGAAGGACTGAGAAGTGTTTGTGTTGCTCCAAGGTACTACACAAGCTTGAGTTCCATGCTGAAACTGCTTTATTAGATTGAAGATAGTTGTAGGATCCAATTTTAAATCATGTCTATATGGGGTTGTTGTATGGATAACATTAGTGAGAGTCATATTGTCTATTAATGAGGTCAACATTTTCTTCAAGTAATTTGTGTTTTCAACACCTATACTATTAGTTCCTCCAATAATAATTACTATGTCATGCTTAGTGAGTTTTAAGGATAAAGTATCTTCCTCCACTCGTCTACAGATGTATGAAAGTGGAGCGTTAGGATAGATATTGCCAGAGATTGTAGCCTCAGATTGTGGGACAATATCCTGAAGCATTGATACACATTGTCGTGAATGACTGTCTCCGAATATTATTATCCTTGGTTGCTTATTAGTGTTTCTCTGACTAATTGATATTTTTTCTTGTCTGCGTAGGTTAGTTTTTAATTTCCTACTCGACAGAAGTTATTTCACAAAATAATTTCATATAATCAGCATAAAGAAGTACTTTACTATTTTTAACACAGTGGACAATGTCATTTATAAATAAAACAAACAGTAATGACCCTGAATTGGAACCCTGAGGAACACCAGACTGGACCAAGAACTCATCTGAGAAACAATCAGAATATTTTACCAATTGTCTTCGATTATCATATAGTGTTGAAAGAGAATGCAAATTTTGTTTTCTTATACTTACAACTTGTTGCTGTTACAATATTACAGTTTTGTATGTTTGGAGGTTATAAATTAGGATTGAGTTTGAATTTTTCCATTTAGTTTTTTAATCTGCTTAGTGAACATCATTTTTTTTATTTAGAAATGAGCTTCTGGAAGAAAACTAGATTTACTAATGAGTTATTTAATCAAATTGTTATAATCAAGTTTGTTTATAAATTTGTGCAACTAAACTAAATATTTACAAGTAAAAACAATTTAAATTAGTTTGCATTTTGTAAATCCTTATTACTAGTAGAGGACAAAAAATATATATGTATATTTATTTGTGTTATGTTGATTAAAGGACAACTATTTTGTTCTAAATTTAAAAGAATTTATGTTACAAAACTACCTTCATATATATATCTATGATTATGAAGTTCAAATCAGTTTCATCATATTCCTCGAATGATTATATTTCAAAAAAGCTTAATTAACATTATACTGGCTTTACTTTTAATTTCCCAATAGTATATGGACTTACTTTCATCGTTAAATACATAAAATGTAATACCAGAGTTATTAGATTTTTGCATGCTCTATTGATTTAAACATAAAAAATGATCTATGATATATAATTTTAAAGGCTATATAATTTTACAACAGAGATACTCAATAGTACAACTTGTAATCCACAAGTACAATCCATCGTATTGACCAGTCCATAGTTCTGGGCATGTGGTTTGAGCATGCGCATCGGTGGATTTCCCTCTCCAACGGTAGCTGTACATTCATGTTAAAAATTAAACATCTCGAACATGGTACCTATAAAATACTTCCACGTGATTTGTTGATTTAGTTACTAATATTTAATAGAATAATCAAACCAGCTGATTTCACCCATGTGACGTCACAGTCTACTGCATGGCCTCGTCGTGATACCTACCGTATTTCCTAATTACCGTGTTCTCGGCTAGACCAAAATCAGCTGTTTTTTTAATTACGTTTTCATTATTTAATGAGTGTTTAAATTTTTCTCGTGGCATGTAACCAAATAATTGATTATAAAATCACAATATTATAGAAAATTATTATTGTTATTACTGTATAATCTTTAATTTCAATAGCACAAGCACCATCGAGCAAACAATATAAACATAGCAGCCAACATAAATAAGATTTTGAACAGACTGTACACAATAGAAGTAGGAGAAGTATGGTGGGAGATATTCACTATTTTGCTAGCACTACCTCTCCTACGCGCCTAGAACCATGGTCCAGTCTGTACGACGAGGTGTTTTGCTTGGCAGAATGAAAAGTAATGAGAGCGGATCAAAGATTACGGTAGACCACTCAGCATACTAGTAGTATCAGCTAATAGCAGTGTTAAGCAAATAAATATTGTTGGTGTTTTAGGTACTGTACCATACCACAACAAAGGAAACAAAAGTAGCGTAATAAAGGAACAGTGATAAATTAAAAATTTATTATACAGTTAAGATTCGCTTGTTTTCCCATTATGAAGGCGGAATGGTGAATACTTCCTGAGTTTTTTGGCACGAGGATAATGGTTAGGTTTGTCATTAGTCCCATGAAACTTGAGTGTAATCTCATTCACATAGCCACTATGTTCTGCTATACCACGAAGGTCCTACAAAACATCATTTCTTTATCAGAATTTAGTTTTATTGATTAAAGATACAAAATATATTTTATAACAACATGAAATAATTATACTCATTTTTATAATACACATTAGAACTGGTAAAACTGGAAAACAATTATTGCATGAACAGACCTCAATAGTCATTCCATAAACAACTATTTTTTGACTTTATATTTAGTAAAGGACTTTGTGGTCTTCACCACTGTACCTCTATGGGTGGATAAAGGTGTCTTTGCCAATGTACATATTTGGGTAGGTGGGTGGATCTTCACCACTGTACCTGTTATTACACCCACTGATGGGTGGGTGAGTGGGTGTAATAACAGACCACTGTATGTGTAAGGGTGAATGTGAGAGTTAATACCAAACTGTACAGTGGTGAAGACCCCCTCACCTGACACTAGACTTACTATGGTGAAGATCCACCTTCCCATTCTTACTCGTGTACAGTGGTGAAGAGCCATATTCTTACTCATACAGAGTAGTGGCGATACATGTATGGTGGTGAAGATCCTCCCATCCACCCCTAAACTTATATAGTGATAACCCTCCCACCCACCTATATATTTACGTTGATAATAACCCTTATTTCCAACCGTGCATTTACAGAAATAATGTGAATAATACTCTACATTCCATAATAAGTGTATGGATGAATTGGTGGGCCAATATCACCGTATGTGTATGGGCAGATTGGTGGGTCAATATCATATACATGTATGGGTTGAGGGTGTGAGGAATATATTTGATAATGATACCATATAAAAAAGACTGTATATGACAAAATCACTAAATAAATTTAAAGAGATGCATATACTTCATAAAGTTTTGCACCGGCTTAATAATTTCTGAATGATTACAAATAAAGCAATAAAACTTGGTACACCATTACTGCTCCTGTAAATGAATATATGAGAAAATCGCGTCCTAGGTATCACTCTAAGTGCCTAATTGAGATAAAAAAATATAAAAACATCTAGTTATCAAAAACATGTATGGTTAAACATGTTTTTAATTTTAATCTCCACCATTCAAACATACAATTCATTGTTGAAATCAAAATTGTATTGTTAAATAAGGAAGGCACATTAAATGTAACATCACAATATTGGTGCCTTTATACAACCAAATTTAAGCCGGTTTTATATTTTTAGCACAAAAAAAAAAAGATTGTAATAGAACATCCCAGGGGAATTACCAATATTAAATGGTAAAGGTATTTTAATAAGTCAGAAGCAAACATAAAGTAGCCACGGAATATCTTGAGCTGTCGAAACCGTTACTTTGCAAATGCTTAGTGGTTAGCAGAGGGGAAGAGTACAGCATACGCATGTGTAGCTTTGTACTAGCCTGACATTGGCTTCCACTGCTGATCAGCTGATTGGAGAGTGGACTGAGTGTAGTATCGCTGCCTTGTTTTTGTATCGAAAGCCTTTGTTATTGCAAATATTAATGCAATTTTGTTCATATTATTAGTTGTTATATATTTAATAACTTAGCCACGGATGTTATATATAATTATTTGGTATTCTATATGATTTTATTTTATTTTTCTCATTAATGATTAGACAAATATAATTATTCGTTTCTAAGATGCCGATCGTAGAGATATAGGCGAATATGAGGGGTAAATGAGCGTGATAAGTGTAGTCATTGTTACTATCTGAATTCGACTTTGCTCAGAAAGGACTATTTATTAATAGCCCAATAGCTAGTGTAACTGTGGGACCTACAGCTTTACGTGGAATCCGAACCACGTAGTGTTGGTCTGATTTTTAGCTAACTAACAAGTCTTATGCTCAGTTCTCTTCCCTACACAAGATCCGAACCTTGACTACCATCCAACACGGACAACCCAGACTTCTCTAGTAGTGTTCACATCGATGGCAACCACTGAGCGATAATAATAGTAATAATAATAATAATAATGGCCTATAATTATAACATAATAACACATTACCAAATAATATGATTATAAATATTTATCAGTGAGTAATCAGATAGGCTTTGTGTTATAAAAAGGGTAACTGATGGGCATGGTGAGTTTATGATTACAGCAATGCTAGTACCGTAGCACACTAAACGCTGTTTATATGTAGATGTCTGTCTCCCGCCACTGACCGTGACATAAACCACAGCTCAAGATATCCCGTGGCTATTGTACACATGGTCAAATGGTTATATAACAACTGTGATTTCTTAACAGCTGTAGCTAAACAGTGTGCATATATAAAATACCTAAATTAATTGAAATTTCTAAATGATATTTACTTACCATTTGTTTATATAAAAACAAGTATTATATAAACAATCATAATTAATTCTCATTTATCAATTAATTGTAATCTTAATTATTGAAATTATAGGTGTTAGATATCTTTTATTTTTAATTTATAGTAATTGAATATTACTAGGCTATTATCAAATTATTTTTAAAGAAAAAAGAGATAGAAACAAAACAAACTTAAAAATGGCACTGTCTCAAAGAAATTGCATTTTTAAATTGTAATTTTTGTTAGTTTTTGTCATATAAATAAAACTTTGATATAATTTATTTAGTAAAATCAAGTGTATTTTTTATTTTTCTAACAACATTTATTAGTCTAATGTTTGTTCTTAATTTAAAGTAAGTATTGGCATGACAGGAGAAAGTGCTCACAACAACTAATGGTAAGTACCGGTATGACAGGAGAAAGTGCTCACAACAACTAATGGTAAGTACCGGCATGACAGGAGAAAGTGCTCACAACAACTAATGGTAAGTACCGGCATGACAGGAGAAAGTGCTCACAACAACTAATGGTAAGTACCGGCATGACATGAGAAAGTGCTCACAACAACTAATGGTAAGTACCGGCATGACAGGAGAGAGTGCTCACGACAACTAATGGTAAGTACCGGCATGACAGGAGAAAATGCTCACAACAACTAATGGTAAGTACCGGCATGACAGGAGAAAGTGCTCACAACAACTAATGGTAAGTACCGGCATGACAGGAGAAAGTGCTCACAACAACTAATGGTAAGTACCGGCATGACAGGAGAAAGTGCTCACAACAACTAATGGTAAGTACCGGCATGACAGGAGAAAGTACTCACAAATACTAATGTTATGCTAGCTGTACATTTGTAAAAAAAAAAAAAATAAAAAATAAATGTATTCTATTCTATGTTTTGTAACTTCAATTTGAGGTGGAATTAAAGAGTCATTAAGATATTTAAGGTAGCCGCAGTGTTATAAACGGTAAAAACAGTTGCAGGAATAACTCTTGAAAAAAGTTACTTTGAAACAACAATTACTTTATGCTTAAACAGTACTTACATGTGCCTTGACCAGAATTGTCCATTTCCCTTTTGGATCCTCTCCCCAATTGTGAACTGACATGATGGGCCATGCGTTATAGCCGTCTTTGCTGTGATCATTTTTCCGAGGTTCTAAGACTGTTGTCTTAGTACCTACAGACAAAAAAATAAAGTTACTTTATTTAAGGTAATTAAATAATGCATTATCACTACAATGAATGAAGTGTGTCTATATGGAGCAAGTTGTTATTGCATGAACCTCAGAGGTGGTAAATTTTGGGTGAATCTTTCACATTGCTCATACTAAGGTTTCAGACTCTGAGAACTGAATTTGTCATCAAATTAAATAGCAAACCTAAAACATAGTATAAACACTTAAACTGATATGCATGATAAAGCTGTCCTTGCAATTAAATAATGCTTGTATTTCACATAAAATGGTAGGGCAGAGTTAAATTTAAAATATACCATTACTTTATTTATTGGCCTTTTCCATCAATTCACTACCACTACTTTTTTATCACAATTACGGTTAGATCAGGTTAGTTTAGATTAGGTACCTAAAGTTGTTCACAAACTGGTAAATCCAATGATTGACTTACCGCCAAATGTGCTATCCGCAGTGGCGGCAGAACCAGGGATCAGAGGGGTCAGCTGACCCCCCTAAAACTATAGGAAGGGTCGGGAGGTCATAGAAAAACCTTTGAATACTTATAATTTTGAGCAGAGGTAAAAATATTGAATTTGGCATTACATATTAATCTATGAAACACTTAACCCTTACCACGCCGTAAGCGCATATACGCACAGATGTTGACTTTGCTCTAAAAGCCGTAAGCGCATATACGCATAATAATTACAACAATATAATTTTCGTAATAATTTTTCTAATTTAATACGGTAGTGCGTTTGGGTTATGGGCGGTGACTCATGAGAGACACATCGTGCGACTCGCGACCTTTTGTTGGCCTGTCAATGACTACGAGACTGGTTTTTGTCTGGCAGTATACATTTCCGCTGCGTTGCCCAATGCCACAAGCGCATATACGCACAGCTACTGTCGAGTTGAGCAGTTGTCATTATCCGCCGCTTTACCTCTTTGAAACTGTAAATTTAGTGGTTTTATCACTACTTTAGTTTAGTATATGTTAGTAATTTATTGGTTTTAAGTGTCAATATAAATAATCCGGCCGATTTTGATTTTGCAGAAGGTACTTAATACATCGTAATCAAGTAATATATATAGGGCCACTATATATATTTACTTATTGTTTTATTATATAACATATAATAAACACACTGTTATGTGCAGAGCCTGTCTTTATCAGTTTATGTACAAGTAAATGTACTCAATTAAATATATTTTATTAATAGTAATAATATTTTGTATTGATTCATATTGTATAAGTGATATATGCCTGAGGCTTACTTTCAAGTAAAATTTTGCTTATTTACATATTCATATATAAGTAAAAAATGTAAAGTAAGCTAATAAAAGTTTCAAAATGTTATCATATCTTTTATTTTCCTGTACAGAACAATAAAAAAATGAGCAACTAAAAAATTTAATTTTGATTTTTTTACAATAAATTAGTGCTAAATGGAAGATAGGCATTTTATTAAAGGCGCTCTAAGAGTTAAATTTTGAAGTTGGTTATACATTTAACATAATTTAAATTCTCATCAATCCAAGTATCAAAAAATTAAAATTGTAGGCGAATTAGAAGCAACTTTAAAAAGGGAATCTCAAGAAAACAAAATTGTTCTCTCTGAAATTGATACAAATTATATTATATTATAGTATAATAATTTGATTTCATATTATAATTGATCAAACATATTTCATTTTTAAAACGTTGACTGCCAGCGTAGATAATTTATTGTGTCATTCTGAGGCCGCCGTAGTAAAACTGTATGTCCGCCTGACGCCATGAGGGCCACCGGTAGCCCTCGTCATATGTGCCGCTGTGCGCCATGTGGGCCACCGGTGGACCCCACGTCTTTTATAAATCAAACACAAATTGTAGCGCTATTTTTAGTATTACGTAATTTTTAATGATATATTCTGAAAGCTTATAATTTGTGATAGAAAACAGTCCTCTGGTTTTTAAATAAAGCAACCCTAAATACGTTTTTATATATTTGAACTAGATTTTACGAAATTTATACAGACTAGTTTCTGTCACAAAAAGAATCAATGTCACTTACTATACACCTAACCTCAAAAGCTGATCAGTGCGCGGGAAGAAAATATAAAAATCACAACAAAACAGCTGAAACATAATATCATATGGCATATGTAAAGTTTTGCCCCCACGCCATGGGGGCCACCGGTGTACCTCATCAATAACTTCACAAAATGGTGGCAAAAGACCGGATGTCGGCTATTTCGGGGGGTCATTTTCGGTTGCATGGAACACAGAACTCGGAACAATGAATATTGAACTTTACCGTAGAAACAGCTGTGGCGCTAGGCTGAAATCTAGTGAGGGCCACCGGTGGCCCTCATGGCATGAGCTAAAATTGTTGTGTGGGCCACCGGTGGCCCTCATGGAAGTCAACGTGTTAAGTGGCTCATTAATTTATCATATATACAGCATACTTTTAATCCTCACACAACAGTTTTTAAGTACCAATAGATTGATTAATTTCATTTTGGTCACCAGTTTGTAATTTTCATAATTCCACCTAATATCTATCGATGGTCCATTTTACAAATTCCATTTGCTTTGTTTTATGACAGTTAATTGTTTTGTGACAGCACTGCTCTGGCATTTAGGTATTGACTATTATGCTCTTGTTTGTTCTTTTAGACTAACATGAAGATACTCAATCTACGATAAGATATAAAATAATAAAATTAAAGCTATCTAATATTGTTTCTGGTATTTTATAATGTTACCAAAGATTTTTTTTAACTTCATTCGCCAGTTAAAGTGGGCCTGCAGGCCTGTGAGTGAACTTTATTCAACTTGTGAAGTAACAACCGTTAGCTCAGTTTGGGATTCGAACCTTGGAAATAGCCCTCTGCAGTCTGAAGCCTTAGCCACTGAGCCCACACTATGTAAAGTGTGTGCTAGGTTATTGTAAAATGTGATTTCCGGGTGTGTTCATTTAAAAATTTGTTTTATCCATGGAGGGAGGTCCCCCCCCGGACAGGTTAGGTTGAGGGGGCACTTTTGTCCCTATTGACTCCCCTGCTTAAAACTCCTCCTGCCGCCACTGTCTATCCGTAAGTTCTAGGAAAGCGCTAAGATAAGGTCAGTGATATCAGATTCCTAGCGGATAAGGAATATCACGGTGGAAGTAAAAATGAGTAGATACAGTTTTTATAGCAATAGAATATTTATCAAGCGGTAATGAATTAATGAAAAAAAAAGTAGTGGTAGGGAATTAACAGAAAAGATCCTATTTATTTATTTCCTCATAAGTCGCCTATGATCAAGATGTGGACAAATAAGGAATTTCTAATGATTGTGTTGAGTGTAGATTAGCAAATGAAGTCTTTGTAACAAACTAAGGCCAACTATTCCTTATAGAAAAGTATTGTTAATTAATAGCACAATGACAAATGAACAGCTAGTGGTTATCAGCTGATCCCTTTCAAAATATGCTATTACTCAGACTGGGATCGAACTGAGAACCTTTAGCTTATGGCACTGGACTAATAAACTATGCTACTGACCAGTATAAACTAAAAACAATATTTTGGAGCTATACATTTTCCTATTGTTCTATCTTTTGTTTTCTAACTCTCTAAGAACAACCTTATTCTTTTGCATTTTTCATAGTGACTTGAGAGTAGCCTCACTGAATAAGATTTCATGTTGTTCTTTTTAGTTTTTTTAGCACATATTTTTCTAATTACAAGCACTAAGTAAGCAACTTATTTAATAGAGTTTTAATTAATTGAAGGTTTGGATTTTTACAACCTTGTTAAAACTGTAAAAATTATTTTACAACAGTGTTAAAATTTTACAATGAACTTTGATCTTAAGTACTTTACTTATTTTACCAGACGAAGTTAGGTCTATGAAGCCCTCTCTAACAAAAGCTGCGGACCAACAGCTTAAAGGTTGTTTAATCAACAGTATTTCTGATTCACCACCAGTGACCGGGCATTTGGACTGCATCCTAGATCACTCACCGATCACTCATTCAAGAAACAGCCACATTCAATGATGCTTGACGCTCTTATCTGGCAATAATGTCAGAACCCTCTGGTCAAAGCTGCTGTTGAATGGCCTTATAGTGTTATTATATATATATATATATATATATATATATATATATATATATATATAATATTTTCTGCATCATTATGTATTTACCACCATTATTAAGTATGTGGCTTTGGTTATAATTGTAGTTAGGAGTCTCAAAACTTCGACAGCCTTGAATGAACATCGAGGATCCAGACTTCAAATCAATCCACCCAATTCTCTCTTCAGGATACACTACATTCATTTCTTTACATATAATTGATTTGTTGTATATTTATTTACTTATAAAAAGCTGAAAACAACGAATTAACTAATGATTTTTGCCTCTTTGTGACACTACAGGAGTGTGGATATATACAAGCTCAAAAACATTGTAACCACATCGCTAATGTCACTATTTTCCTTCATAGAACACTTAACCTCCTCAGATTTGGTGTTCCCTCAAGGGAACACAGTTTGTTTATTTTTTCCTAAATTATATTCTGTGTTTAGCCCTTGGTTTAGTAGTTAGTTGGAAAGCTTATAGATCGCTGCATTTGTCGATAAGCTCAGATTTTAGTTAGTTGAACTATTCACCTCTATGTTGAGCATATGATACAAAGGTTCAAAAGTTTTTTTCCAGAATCATGTCTTGAAAAGATAACCAATTTATTTTAGTTGGATTTATTTAGCTTTAATTACCTAGTAGGTGAAAATAGTAAACTGTAATTGTTAACTAATCATTTTATGGAATCAGAATAATCGAATTCTCTTTTTAGTTTTCATTTTCGTGAACTAAGATGCAAGTCCCCAAGAGGGAACATTGGGTCTTCTGCTATCCTATTGTACCTGAAGCAGATGTTGATTTTAAATTCTGAATCACTAATTTTGGTACAATGTTTCATTTAAATTATTTATCTAGTAAACATTTTAAATAACAGATACATTCATTAGTGTTTCAATATGGTTTTATTTTATTTTATGATTATCTGTTGCAGACATTTGTTAAGATTTAACGGAGGGGTTGGATGGTAACACATCTGACATTGAAGATGACGAATCAGATTTAGATGCTGATCCTGATTTTCATATAGAAGAAGTTATCCAAGCTGAAGACCCTAGTAGTTCAGAAGAAGAAGCAGTTTCTGCACCCATAAGAAGATTTTTGGACCAGTATTCTTCAAGAAGTTCTAAACCGAGACAATCTACTTCCTCGTATTACTCCTGATGTCCTACCAGGACCTCATCCTGGTTTTTTAGAGGACATATCTCATAAAAATGTTACACTTAGGCAATTTCGTATAACTACTGCTCAGAATGTACATGATCTTACCCCTTCCTGCCAGGAATATTCACAACCAGTTCAGATAAATCCCCACTAACAACGCAGACAGTATTGGAAGCTTATCAATGCTCGTCAAATGATTTGACAGCAAAGCTGTAGTACTCGCATGGAGATGCGAGTACTACTTCATAGGGAGCTATGAAAGCATAGAACCCAAATATCAATGCCGCAGATGGGTTAAAAAAGTAAAGGAGTATGTTCAAGTTGATTGCACATCAGCAATAAAGCAATACAATTCCTGTATGGGTGAAGTTGACTTGATGTTCCGTATGATCAGTTTCCACAGACTAAACTACTGAACTAAAAAGTGAACAATTCGTTTGGAATTTCATATGTTCGACTTTGCTTTAGTTGGATCGTGGCTATACAATAGATGGCAGCAAAAATGCCTAGAAACTGCAACAAAGAACGTTTTAGACTCAATTGAATTCAGACAACGCATTGGTGAGAAACTAATTTTGTACTACCCCGGACCAGCTGCAGCAATGTATAAAGTAGTTCAAGACGAAGATGAGCAACCATAAGTACAAAGGAAGAAGACATCTTCTATTGCACACCCTTCTGACGATTTGAGAACGGCTCTGAGTATACATCTACATATTATTCCAGAAGCTGGAAAAGCATTTAGGTGCAGAACTTTTCCAGTATAAATCAAACAACGCTCGTGTTCAATGCACCACTTACAAAATGTATTTATGTTTAACAAGCGATAGAAACTGTTTCAAAATGTATCATGATGAAAAAAGAATCACATATTAGTTAGATTTTAAATGTCCAAGTTTTACAGTCCATTTTAAGTACAGTTTATGAAAAAAATTCCTAAATCAATTAATAATATTAAAGAACATTTAATACGTTAAAGCACTATCGGAGCAGCATACCCTGTAGAACCAACCTTTATTCGCCATCGCATATTTATGATTTTTTTATTTATACACATATTAAATAGAGACTAATCAATATATAACATTATTTTTTATTTATATATGGGATTTAAATGTCAGCCAATTGGTCCAGCATGTTATTCTACATTACTAGAAATGTATGGTAAAATGACTTGTCGGGCCGATCGGCCGACTAAGGAATTCTCTTTTTTCTGCTTCAATGACGCATAAGACAGGTTTTCAGCGCTTCATAAGGTCGTATTTTGGTCATCCATTACTAATTTCAAGGAAGACATCTGCATGAACCTAAATGGTGCTATCAGAGATTAGTCTACTTCCAGCAGTAAAACAAACAAGACATCACTACCTCATGGAATCAAACGACTTTGCTGTAGTTGGAAAAACAAGAGACGCCTAAGAAAAGCATGTAAAATATGCATATGCATATAGCATCAACAAAGGATAGAAAAAGGCCAAAAATATAACATGAGTAAAACATACTTTGTTACGCGTCTTGGTACGCCATTCAGGTGCAAAAATCGCTTTGAGGTCAAACATAATTAATGATAACAATTTTAGTATATGTTAATTTTATTCTGAACCAAGTTCATGTTGTAATTTGATAAATAAATGTAACAATAATAACTTATTGTTTTTATTATAATTTCCTGTAGTTGTAAACTATTAATCGTAAACTGTACTGTTGTGCCAATCAATTTCTCTGTTTACTTAGGATATAGATTTGTTAAAATTTTCAAAGGTTATCCAATAGGCTGTGCTGTTTGGTGATAACAGTGCTTTTTTAAATACCTTGTATTAGCACAGTCATCGTTCCAATCGGCCGACATTTCACTAGTTTGAAACACAGTTGCCGTGCAGATCAGAACAACAAGGCACTTAACGTGTCAAAGAATTTCTATTAAACGGTTAAGTACAATATCAATCCAGTTAAAACTGACTCGATGGGATGTAATGGGTGGGGTCCGTACTGGGGTTACGCAACTCATTAGGGGAGTTCAGCGTAAGGAGTCTGGTTGGTTGAGGGGGATAATTAAGGATAATTCCTTAATTATCCTTTATGGGTGGGTGGTCACAGCAAGACCACCCACCCATACACGTACAGGTGAAATATTAAACAATTCAGTTAATTATTAATCTATGAATATTTTATAAATATGATTTAAGAATAGAAAATTCGAAGTCACTAAATCTAAGAAGACTCGAGCATGTTAAATGAAGTCATTGCATAGTAGGCCTAGTAGACCCACCCGCCCACCAAGACACGTACAGTGGTATTGACCCACCCACCCACCCATACACGCAAGGTGGTATTGAAGTTGAAGTTGGTGTTGAAAATTTGTGAGCTTTTGTGTATTTTGTGTTTGTGACTACTACTCTGATGTTAGTGAACTTGTCTTTTAAGGTAAGTTTGCTGATGTCCTATCTCTCTTAATATACTATTATTTAATATTTTTAAATTCAATATTTTGTAACTATGAAAATGAGTGTATTGTAATTTATCCAAAACTCTCCTGCAATTAGTATATATATATAATAAAAAAGCTTAATATAGTACAAACATATAAAATAACTTTTTATATACAGTGTTTTTAAACAATTATGTTAAGTTAGTACTCCAAACAACGGTGCAACATGTATATTTCAAGCAGCAAAATAGTGCAATGAATGGCAGAGTTAACTGCAAGTGCTTAAGAGTTGACCATTTCAAAATTTTGACAAACAAGGAAATATCTGCCAACGATGCAAGTCCTAACTTAGCTCAACAATGGGTTTCATACCTGAAGGGGAAGTGACCTCTATCGAGACTGAACCTCTGACAGGGAACTCAATTGTTGCAATCACTTCTACTTGCTCCAACCATTTCACTGATTCGGCCTTTGCCTCCTGGCAACCCTTAGTGTTCACAGTTAGGGTAACAGGTTTTTTAACTGACAGATGTTCTGGATTGCTGGAAAAATATATTAGCAGGATTTAAGCTAATACAAAATTTAAAACATACTTGTATCTAAGAGATTTGTCTTCACTTATACTTTTCCTTATAGTCATAATATTTTCTAAAAATAATAGGCAATTCTTTACAAATATGTAGGCCTAGAGCAGGGTTACTGGTAAAATTTATGTCATAAAAATTCACTTATATGCATCTTTTTTTCTTGAATAATAAAATATTACTAACCACTTTTGTTTGGCTTTTTAAATAACACTTCTCTGTTTTGAAATGCATGTACAATATGCTTAACGATAATTATTACAATCATCTTTAATAACTCATCCCTTAAGAATAATTACAACGTCAGCAATAAAAATTCAGCCCATGTTATACAATAGTGCTTTACTACATGCAAGTTGTCAAACGTTAAAGAAAAATAATAATAACAATACAATATAGGTTAGTCCAAATTAATTTAAAACGTCGTCTGGAAAAATTCCTTAATGATGTAGAATGGCTCAGCAAGCCAAGCATGTAGTGCTTGCTACAAAAAAAATTGTCAAGCCTATCCAAACTGACCTGACTCTTTTAGTTCACCTGCCTTGGTTACTAACAAAACCAATAAACATATTAAAATCATTTTAATAAGAAATAATATTTACTTGTTGATTAGAAACCATACTTGTGACTTCAGTCAACCACCTACTGATGCCAATCCATTGCCCTGCAATACATAAACACAGAGTCTGTATCTGCTCATAGGCATAGACTCTAAACCTCTTATTTTTAGTAAATTAGAAAAAAATGTGGGTAATACTTGTAAGGTATATCATTAAAATTGATTTTCTCAGGTAAATGTACATTTAAATGAAGCTATGTATTGTACAGCCTAATTCAGCATGCTATTCTTAGAGGACATTTTGCATGTTTAACACCCTAAATTACCCCTATTTGATAGAAATTGAAATTGCTTAGATCCACTTAGACCAAATCTAAAAAGACTGAAAGTATTCAGAAGTGGATAACATTTATGTCGTCAGTGAGTAAGAGAGAATCAGTCAGTGTACTCTACTGTATCCACAGTACTGTACTCTACTGTAGTGGCTTTACAGTAGAGTAACACTACAAGGTATGTGGGACCAAATATGAACACGGTAATCTTTTTTTAAACACGTCCATATTTTTCATCCTATGTAAGGAAGAAGGTTTAAAAAAAATATTATTTATACTGAAGTCCATTCTAATTAACATAATTTCCTAAAATGTTGTTTGATAGTCAATGACTGTCATTTGGTTATTAATTATAAAAATTAAATTATTATTTTGTGTTTGAAATACTGTAAGTATTCTGTTTTTAATATGTTAAGCACTTGGTTGTGACAATAAAAGTAGGGTGGTACTGATTAGGCACTCTTAGCCTTATCAGTCAACTTTATTAGGGTTATTTTCAGATGTTTTAAAGTTTCTATCATCGGTAAATAAACAAAAAAGTATTTCCAACCAAAAGATCTGGTAGTAATGAGTCCCTAGATCAATCCCTAAGAGCTCCAAGATTTATATGCGAGTGTACATGCCAGTAACTGCGATCAAGTTTTATAGGATTTAGATGTGAGTGTACATGCCAGTAACTGCGATCAAGTTTTATAGGATTTAGATGTGAGTGTACATGCCAGTAACTGCGATCAAGTTTTATAGGATTTAGATGTGAGTGTACATGCCAGTAACTGCGATCAAGTTTTATAGGATTTAGATGCGAGTGTACATGCCAGTAACTGCGATCAAATTTTATAAGATTTAGATGTGTATAGATAAGAATAGTATATCGTGTTACTAATGCTTGCAAGGATTTACTTTTCCTCTATTGTATTCTACCAATTGTATCTAAATTGGTAGAAATAATTGTTTATGACCAACTCAGTAAATTTTTTGAAATCAACAACTACCTTAACGTTGCACAATTTGGCTTTAGGAGCGGAAAATCGACAGTGGATGCTATGGATAGGATGGTGCAAGACGTACTTCTAGCATTTGAAAATAGGAACCTTGCTCAGGCCACATTCTGTGACCTGAGCAAGGCTTTCGACTGTGTTAATCACGAACATTTTTTGTATAAATTAAACTTTTATGGCATTAAAAATTCTCCCTTTACATTTTTTAAATTGTACCTACACAATAGACAGTAAAAAGTACTTATTAATGATCTCTGGTCACAACAACTAAAAGTTAAATGTGGTGTCCCACAGGGGTCAGTTTGGGACCACTCCTTTTTTTAATATCAATTAATGATCTCCCAGATTATATTCAGGCTAAGACCTTTTTATATGCTGATGATACTACTTTTATAAATTGTTCATCTGGCATTAATGATCTGGAACATATAACACAGAATGCGCTCCAAGAAGCTATTACGTGGTTTAATGCCAATGGGTTTCTTTTGAATCAATCTAAAACGCAAAAAATTATCTTCAGCCTAAAAAGAAACTTCAAAAATCCTGACGACCATGGTTATTTTGATGCGGTAAAGTTTTTAGAGGTTTACTTTGATAAACATTTATCTTGGAATGAACATATTGATTTTATTACGCCAAGATTATCAAGAGTTATTTATTTGTTAAGATGCCTTGCAAGTAATGTTCCAGAATCCTATGTCAGACTGCGTATTTTGCGTACTTTCAATCCATTATACGATATGGACTAATACTATGGGGAAATTGTAGTAAAATAGAAGATGTCCTATTAATTCAAAAAAAGCATTAAGAGTAGTGACCAGGTCTGATACACTTGACCATTGCAAACCTTTATTCATTAAATCTGAGATACAAACCATTATTAATCTTTACATTTATGATCTCAATTGCTATACACTCAAAAATGAGGGAATTTTAAATTTTGGTCAGATAACCATAACTATAACACACGGAAAAAAGGTACTATAGTAATAAGTTATACAAGACTGAGTAAAAATCTTAATTGTCATACTGTAATGTCCCTTAAGTTATACAATAGCCTAAAACTTTGTATTGATAAGTACTGTACTCTGTAAGTAAGTTTAAGAGTAGATTCTACAAGTGGTTGCTAGTGAACCCATTCTATAATGTAAATTTTTTACTTCAAATTACATTGAATTCTAACTCATTGATTTTAAACCAACTATGTACAAAACTATAGTTGACAATTAATTGTTAACCAATTTTTATGTTAATATAATTGTTTAATGCTCTGACATAGCTTTAAGCTTTTTTTTTTTTTTTTTTTTTTTTTGACTTTGTTGATGCTATCGTATAGTTAATATGACAATAAAGAATATTATTATTATTATTTAAGTGGTTGAATTAGTTACCTTTTGTTTGTTACTACTCAAATATATCTTTAATACCTATAATGTTAAGATTATTTGGAATTAGTTTTCTGTTAGATTTAGACACATTAGACACACTACCTACCATTTTTTGCCATCTTGTGTTGCTTTTATTCTCGTTTTAAAATGGTATATAGGGTTGAAATAGTGCAAAAATTAAAATTTGTTCTTACCTTCATAATATACTTACTCTGGCCTGATAGTTACAGTGCAAATAGTTTTCTCTGGTACATTTTTCCATGATTGGGCTGTAGTGACCATGTTCTCCGCATTAAGCAGGCCAAAGCCAAAATCGTTGCTTACCCAAAACCCTTTCCCATTCTTATACCAGGTGTTTTTAACAGCAGCCAAAGGAGCCACTTCAGAAGTTACTGCGATCAGGTGCATAATATCACGGTAGGTCAATTTAGGGCTGTACAAAAATATAGTTAAAATATATACTGTATAAGTTTATATCATATAAATTCTATTTTTAAAATTATTCAGCATAAAACCCCTTTTAAAATCAACACATAAGTAAAAAATTATGATATCTAAAAATAAAATTAAACTATTTCATATTAGGGAGGATCTCCCTAAGTATCTGGATTACAGCACCCTACTAGCGCCAACTTGTTGCTTAAAGCAGCAACTTATCAATAAATGAATGGGCCTATGTCTTAAACGATTATTACTCTATTAGGTCATTATTCTTACACTGTTACAAAAATGACAGCACAAATGTGTATTCACTCAAGAAAATCAACAAATGGCCAATGTTACAATTTACAATCCAAAAAGGGTTTTGTAAATCGGAATGTAAGACTAAGCAAGTACCCACTGGATGGCTACGTTAAATTGATATGTTAATCACAATTATGCAACTGTACATCTCAAAAATGGAGAAGAAAATACTGTTTTTAAAAGAAAACTTACTAAAATAACAAAATATTGTATTATAACAATATATTATATCTGTACTTTAGAAAGACGGCAAATATCAACCAGATTTGGGAATAACCAAGTAATAAGTGAACACTCTGAAGAATCAAAGAGACTAAACGTGATATACACCAAAGTAATTATAGGTGGCCTTTGAATCACGTTTCTCATTCCTCAAATCCTGAGTAAACTAAATCAAACAGCCCACAACTTATTTAACTACTCATCTCCACTAATTTCTCAAAGATATGATTATAATGATGTATAGAGTCTGGCATTTTCCAAAACACCTTAAAGACTATTCCATATCAAGGAAGGGTGAATATAGTGAATAAAACGTATGGAATGATCTGTAGTAAGTTATTCATATGCTAATTATTGAATAACATCATTTTCTATTTTATTCTATTTTCTGGTAGTAAAGCATATCATTACTGGCAACCTTTTGGGTCTGGTTCATTCAAGTGTTTTGGTAATACTAATGATATGATTAAGTGGAGGAATAGCAGAGAGTGAGACTTCGCTCTCCACACCAAGATGTTGAATCTCTCTGTCTTGTTAATTTATGTAGTCTGACAAATGTCACAATTCCCAGCCTAAAAACTGTTTTTTATTAGTTTCAACATTTTAGTACATTCACTTTAACTATAAGTCGAGATGAATCATTTTGATTGCAGAAACGGTTGAAATACTTCAGTTAGAAAAAATTTGTACTTAAGAGAGAAATTACAGAGTGATTAACCTTTAGTAATTACCATACTTATTTATACCCACTGTACTTTTATAATAATACTTGTAATAAGTACCTACATTGTTTTATAGTTTCTAAAAGCTGAAAAACAGAAGTAAGAGCAGAAACAAAAATAATGTTACCTTAAAACTTGATAATTAGGCTTAAAAAAAGAAGAATGGCATGCCATATGAAATTATTCAGATAGAACTGAACTAAAGGCCAATAAAAATTACTGAAAATATTGATAGATGGTTTGGTGAGTTCAGATTCTGAATGAGCAGTTAGCTAGGTTGATGAGGAAAAGAGGATACTCATAAAATGGCCAAGAACAGCCCTTAGGAGGTAAAATATTGAGGTAAGAGTAAGTATCTTCAACTACAAACAGAAAGAGGTAAATATATATATATATATAATGCAAATAATGTTAAGATAATGGATTAAGTACAAAAAAATGTGTAAAATGAAAGTAGAATGATTTACTGCTTGTAATTTGTTAACAGTGAATAGATATGAAACTTACTTAGCTTGAAGAGTTAATGCGATGATTCCAGAAGCTAAAGGTACTGATGCTGAGGTTCCAGAGAATCGCGTGGTGCAAGCCCCCTTCATGTTTACTGATGACTGTTAAACAAATAATCACTGAAAGTGCAATCTGAATTGATAGTAGTGAAATACGAGTATTATTGAAATCAATTGATATAATTAAATTAGTATATTGGAGAGATAGGACATCAGCAAACTTACCTTAGGAGACAAGTTCACTAACACCACAGTAGTAGTAACAAACACAAAATAAACACAATCTCACAAATTTTCAATACCACTGGCATTTTCTTCAGGTGAGTAGAGAGAGAGAGAGAGAGAGAGAGAGAGAGAGAGAGAGAGACTGAAATGGCTTCGACTATTGCTGGGTAGGTGGCTGTGGTGGGGGTTGTACATCCATAGAGCAACACTCAGGTATAGATGCAGTATTTCAGTTAGTATATATATGAAGTTTGCTGATGGGGAAGGGGTTGAACGGAAGTGGTCTATCTTATGTTCAGATTAGGTTGGTCACGGGATTTTGTTATCTATTGGTGTGCTAATTCCATCCTTCGGAGTTGGGAGCTATTGGCATGGGAAGGAAGGGATCTGATAACTTTAGTGATGTAACACTGACCAAAATTTTGATTATGGAGAAGAGTATGGGCAGAGATAGGTTTTTCAGGATTTTGGACTTTGCAATCATGTCTATGGCCATTCATGCATTTTCGAAGGGTTTCACTGGTAAGGCTGATATATTGGGCAGGACAGTGATGGCACTGGAGTTGATAAATTAGATTGGTGAAATCACAGGAGTGGTTTCCAGGTATCTTGTAGGTTAAGGAGGTAGTGGAGCTGGGGAAAGATGTGGCTGTGAGATGAATAGGGCAGGTTTTGCTAGATTTCTTGTTACAAGGATTAGAACCGGTTTTGGGACTGGGCTAAACGGATTTGGTTTTTAATAAGGTAGGTAGGTTAACCTCTCTTTTGGAATGCATTGACAAGTTGATATAATTAAAGTGTTACTTCGAGACAGAGTTGATAAGTTTATTTGTAGAGTACCAAATACATAATAGAATGCCAAGGAATTTCAGCTTGTATAGGAATAAGATACTGTTTAAAACTGTACACATATGTACAGCGTAAAAACTTTTATTGTAATTTTATATTTAATATAGTAAAAGCAATTAATTGGTATTGTAGTAATAAAATGAATACTTCAATTAAATTTGAATATAAAATAACCTACATATGTTTTATCCATAGTAAAAGATCAAATATTTCTTCAAAAGAAACCAAGGAAAATTATTCATCATATTGAGATCCGTTTTTCTGTTAAAATATGTAAACATATGAATGGAACTTTATTTTTTCCCAAGTATTACTATTATTTGAAATCTATAAGAAAGAATTAAGTAGTAATGAAATTGAAGCTATGTACATGTGACTTCATCAGTGAGTTAAAAGTAGTAAATAAGTAATAAGTTAACAATCTAGGATAGATTCCAAAGGAAAGAAATTAAATAATGAATTACAAAATTCAGTGTATGGCTAATTCATGGGAGGGGGTCTCACTGAGTAACTTCTCATACCATATAACTTTAAAACTTATAATAAACCCTAACAGATCAGGAACTGTTGAATTACTGGGACTTGAATTCAATTTCAATTGGAAATCCTAAGTACCAAATGCAAACAAGATACTCACCACCATGACTGTTTTCATCTTTATTAATTTAGAATAACATTGTTTTTTAATATGAAAACTCAATTAACCAAATACCATGAAAATTACTTATTTTTTAATGATATAATATTTTAATGCTAAAAGATTAAAATAGTGCAATTAAAATACTTAAACAAGAACAAGTTTTTATTCATTATTATTAATTCATTATTAAGACGCCGATCATCAAGATATGGGCAAATATGAGAGGCAAATGAGTGTAGATGAATGAGTTTAGTCATTGTTATTGTTACTAACTAAGGTCGACTGTTCCTCAGAAAGATCTATTTATTAATAGCCTAATAGCTAACTAAGGGACCTTCAGCTTTACATGTAATCCGAACCACATAGTGTTGGTCTGATTTTTAGCTAACTGACAAGCCTGACACTCAGTTCTCTTTCTTACACAATATCTGAACCTTCACTCCCATTCAACATGGACACCCCAGACTTCTTTAGTAGTGTTCCCATCGATAGCAACCATTGAGCGGACGCCGTTTCAGTGTTAAGAGGATCGAGCATAGATCTTATTGCTTACAATCTCCTCAACACTTTTAAGATTAGGAGTTAATATTTCCCAAGCCACGAATTAGACATATCTGGGGAGGGCAGCTTGCTCTAGGCACCAGGGTAGGGGTACTTTGTTCATAAACAAGCCAGCTTTATCAAAGTTTACAAAATACTTATTGAATGTATAATATAATTGAGAAAAAATGTATGTAAAATCATTATATTACCATATACAAGTTGTTAATATTAATACGAATTATTAAACATGTTAGGTGAAACGATCAATATGTATGTGTTGTAAGCAATGTAAGATATCAAAGCCTCATGCTATGCTAGGGGGAGCATGAGTGAACAACAGACTTTATATAGTCACAGAAAATAAAGTTCTAAAGGAACAGAACTTTTACGTGCCTCAATAATTTTATTACGTTGATTCTTATTACATACATACATAAGACATCTTCTTACATCTAAAATATATTAATTATTATTTCAAGTAGAAAATAAGATATTTTTATATTCCAGTGATGTAATATCAACAATAAAAAATAAAATGCTAGGGTATCAGTTCTTTAGTTTTCTTTAACTTTTAAATTATAAATATAGTAGTAAAATTTGAAAATAAATTTACAATTGTACAAACAATAATAAAAACAATTAGAGCAATTTATACACTAAAATTGCTCTAATTGTTTAGACAAAAGATAGTGTTGTTCTGAGCAACATGGTCTAGATCTGTCTTTGCCACAAACTAAAAAAAAAAAAAAAACTATTTTGAACATAACATACATTAAATTTTGTTAGAGCCAGCATTATAGAATTGATACTCACATAAATGAAACTTAAGATGATGATTACAACTTGGTTAATGTATGTTATTACTTGTAGATAAGAAGGAAAACCATACATTTGAAGATAAGCTTCTGGATATGGACTAATTTGCCTTTCTCTCCCAGCAACACAAGTAATCAAGAAAACCCAATCATTTATAGATTGTACATGCACCAACATGTCAAACACAACCATAACATATAGTATTCAGTAAACTGAAATATCACACTAAACTAGACAACAGTATTGCTCCCAAATCGATCATGGAGAAACTAAACTGAGGCAGTGAAATGGGAAGCCTTTAGTCTCAAGAATTTGAAGGCTGGACTAATTTTGGAGAACTGGGATTGTGTTTACTAACCCCAAATTGCTGAAACAATATTAAATAAATTTTACAGGAACCTGAGATTAAATCTAGTCCAAACTTGTCCAAGTAAAAAAATACCAAGCAAAGAGTAAAATAAAACCGTTTGGCAAACAAAAAGAGAGAATACAGTTTCAAACTAATAGAACATAGATATACGGGAACATAATACCTTGTTTTTTTAATTATCATAATACGTGTTTGTATATATACAGTACAAGTAAACGTCACACAACACAAATTTGTTACAATATAAGCACAAAATGCACAAATATCTTTTGTGAATCCCTCTGGTCTTGTGGAAGGTGAGCGTGGTTCACCGAAATCGATCACCATAATATTTTTGCATTTTGTACTTGTATTGTAGTATATTTGTGCATTTAGTGCTTATATTGTAATAAATTTGTGTTGTGTGACGTTCACTTGTACAGAATACCTTGCTCACAAACAAATCTGACAGTAAGTCCAAAGCTCTGTGGAATGTAATACGTCAAAGACATAAGCTAAAATATTAAATGACACACTGCTACAAATGGAATTAAATGGTAAAGTAAAACAAAACTGTCATTGCATTGCTGATTATTTAAATACTTTTTTTGCAAGGACAGCAGAAAAAAACATTAAAAAAAATATATATTACTCCATTGACCCTACAAAATGACATTACACACCCACCCAAACACCAGTACAGTACAACCTTGATTATCTGGCCTTGCTTTATCTAGCTGTCTGTTTCATCCAGTTTGACAATCAGACGACAATATTTTATGTATTAGATAAAATTACAGCTACGTGGAAGCATGTTTCAATGTCCTACAGTGTGTTGCCCATTACATACATACACTCAGCAGTTGTTCACTTTCTTACAGCCCATTACCAATATTCCAATAGGTTAGATGTGAAATTTAGAACCTCTTTTTAAGTTGTACCAATCTTAACATGTCAAATCCAAAAACGATGTACTTACTCACTAGGATACCTTTGGAACCACTGAATATATTTTGATGAACTTTAGAGTGAAGTTAGCTTTAGAATCATAGAGACGCACCAAGAAAAGATTTTTTTGTAACTTCATTGCTAATGGGTAGAAACAGCCCATCAACGTTTCCTTTATTTCTATAAGTGTAAAATTGGCATAATTTAATTTAATTATTTATTTTAAACAGCTGATAAAAAAAATTATATAAAAGCTTGGCTAATTGAGTTTTCGTCGTGAAATATTTACAGTCATTTAGAGTATTATCTGAATCAGGGTTGGCGGCCTGCGAACAGCACATGCCCGACATATTTTTTGCCCCACCACGCACTGTCATATATTCTTAGTAAAGTAACTACCAGAAGTATGGGTCTGCAATAGAAGATCCCACTTGCCACAGTGTTTACATTGGATCTTCTATTGTGTTCTTTAGTCAATTGAGTTATAATAGAGGTATTCTTAATGGTTTAAATGATAGAATAATTGCCAGTTTCACCAACATAATTTGTTCTAACCATAGTTAAAATATTTCACCATAATTGATTGATTATGTTTTGTACGGAACTATACCTTGCAGCTGTAGGGGAACTGTGGAGGGAGAAGTAAACACTCTCACCCATCTGCATGTCAATTAGTTTGAGTTTATGAATAACTCTGACATGATTGCACTCCCCTTAAGAATAATTATAGGGGTTTCTAGATAAATATAATATAAATCTGTATTATCTAGGAGAGCAGAAGTATGCTGAGCTTTTATATTGATGTAATGGTTTAGAAAAAACCAAGGGGGGAAGGGTAAGCAAGGGTAGAGAACTACCCCGTAGCAAAACTAGGGCAGTAGGCTAGTTATATTTAAATGAATTAATTCATGTATGCTGATTACAATTAAAACTAAACAGAATCTGCCAGCACATTCATTAACAAACACTTTAAAATATATTAAAAAATTCACTAACATTGTCCTCCTCCAGGAGACCTCCTCCTGAGTATGCAGTGGCAAAGATTGCCGTACACCGCTCACTGTAGAACGTGACTTTGCCCTTTTGGGAGGCACTGGCAATGGGAATGGTAGCAATATGGTTCACAATGTAATCAGTCCCACAATTGTCACCATCTGACTTGCCATTGCCTGAGGCAAAAACGTATATAGCTCCTTTTTTTTCTCTTCCCTAAACAAACAGACATATTCTGTATATTACTTCTTCTTATATTATATCTTCTTATTTACCATAACTTGGATCTTATCTATATTTCAAATCCTTAAATTTTTTTTGATTTAGATTATGAAGAGAATCATTCTAAAATTAAATTGATTATTTAGATGACTTGTAACGCCTTAACCCCTATAAGTATTAAGATAAATGATATTAACTCTATAAAATATAAGATAAATGATATTTTATGTATATTGTCATTTTAGGTAATCTTGTAGTAGAGTACATGCAAATAAACATGTTTACATGCAAAATTTAAGAAAAATTGTATTACTTAAAAAAAGTATGGTTTATTTCATAGACAGTAAAAATAAGCTGTAAATTTCACGGGACCAGTTAAGGGTTAAATGTAATTTTGAGAATGTAATTTAAAATGATAAATCATTTACTGTAAGGTAAAAGTCTGATTCTATGGTTATATTTGCTTTATATACAAAACTGCTATGATATTTGACCTATAAATTTAAACTTTCTATCCTAATTTGTATGTTATTTCAGTTAAATAGTATCAAAGACAAAAGTCTGTTTTATAATGTTAATCATTTTTTAAACCCACAAACATTAACTAGGTGCAAATAAAATGAAATGTTCTATATTGTTTTTAACAATTAATGATATGGTAAACACATGTTATAATCAATATAACATTAGAATTTCAATACATTTTTGCAATGATACAAATGCAATACTTCCCGTAAATAGCACATTTTGTTTTTATTTATATTGTTTACTGCACCAAACTATTACTGAACCAATTAATTATCCATTAATGGTTTTTGTAACTAATTAAAAAAAAAAACCATTTGTAAAGTTCAAAGACAAATGTATTATAATTTCCATGTCTACGAAACATTTATTTCTAAATTAACACTTATTACTAATTTTAATATGATATTTAAAAAAAATATAATATAACAAATTTTAATATACAAAATTATTTTTGATTCTGTTTTACATTATACAAAAAATATAATATTATAATAATATAAGCATTACCAAACAAATTTGGAGATATTCCGAAAAATACTAATTTGAAAAAAGACATTCAGAAAGAAAAAATAATTTGAGTTAGGTTATTCCTAAATTTTTAAAAATGATTTTTAATATCAAATCTGAGTTTCTTCCTTTAAATTTCAAGGAATTGTTAAAGCTATTTATTGCTTAAGTTATTAGGTGACAACCTTGTGAATTACATTATGCTCACTTGGTGTATTGTTTAAAATAACTTGAAGAATTTGGTTATACACATTTAAATTAACTTGAAAAAACTTAACCTAAACTCTTCCGTTTAGGTTTTATAGAAACTTATTACAAGACTGCCAACAAAAGTAATGTTTACATTACAAAAATAGAATAATCAGCAGTTCACTTCTGGTGATTACCTAAAATGACTAATCAAAGGACTCAACTTAATGAAGTAATTTTACGTTAGTGTTAGCAGCAGTAATATTATTTTTATTTTAACGAGATAATTTTGCCATTTAAACCTCCAGTGCATGTATCGCGGACTGAGAGTCTGTATTTCTGAATAATAAATATTACATAAAAACTAAATATTTCTAGTGGCTGTGGTACCTAGTACCTTATCCCATATTCTTAAGAAATACATTAATTAGTTAAGAATAAAAATGTACACTATTTAATGGCCTCAATGAGAGTATTAACATGGTCGCGCACTGCAAATGGCACTGCTATATAATGTATCAGCGGACTCACAGTCTGCGCACGTTACTCCGTGCTCTGGAATCGCGGGCCACTCAATGGTGTTTTGTAGTGGACTCACAGGCTGCACGCGTTACTCTGTGCTCTGAAATCGCGGGCCACTACAATGGTGTTTTGTAGTGGACTCATAGGCTGCGCACGTTACTCCGTGCTCTGAAATCGCGGGTCACTCCAATGGTGTTTTTTAGTGGACTCACAGTATGCGCACGTTAAGTGGCGTTACTCGCCGTGGCACGTGTAACACCGGGTTAACATTGTTGTTGAAATAATGTGGCTGCAGAATTTCATGACACATTTCTACCAAATTTCACCCAAATTATACAATTTATCTTTCATATTGATAAGTAGATATAATAAAGTGAAGTATATAATAACTAAATCAGTTTCCGAAGCCTTTAAATAGTAATAATGTTTTATTTAATTTTGAAATGTTAAGCAATAATTGACTAAAATAAATTGTGTTTCTTCCATCTAAAAGAAAATCAAAACAATACTTGAAATAATTCACAATATTTTAACTATTTCACTATAGCAAACTAAACATAATTTGCTGATAATTAACAATAGCTGTAAAATTTTATATAATAATAAATTATATATATTTTTTTAATCAAAATCTATATTGTCATATAAAGGTTAATTACTTTATCAAATTAAAACTACAAAATGTCAAATAGTTGTGATAATTTGTTATAAAATAGCCTAATTCTTCAAGGTTTTATATATATATATATATATATATATATATATATATATATATATATTATGTATATATATATATATATGTGTGTGTGTATATTTAATTATGCCTATATACTAGCACACGTTCACAACTATATATTTGATAACTTATATACATAATTAAATTATATTAAATGTTCAATGTATTTTCTGTTTTAAGTTGTGTACCATATACAATTTCAGTTATAATTATCCATTGATACTATAATAACTTTTATTCAATAAAAATTTTACAAGGCTACTGTCCAAATGATTTGGTGTCAATATGTATATTGTATTTGAGTGGCACTTTTTTAAATGTTGTTTTGTTGTATATTTTAAAGTTTGATTTGGATATTAAAAATGTTGTGTGAATTCTTGTAGAATACTGTATTTATGTTTATATTATTCTTTATGAAAAGTCTATAGATTTTACTGTACCATTAGCAAGCCTTAAAGTATGTATCTGTTTGGAATAACTAAGATATTTAGTTCCTTGAAAATTGGTTAGCAAGATGAATTCCAAGATATAAAAGGTATTCATTATTCTTTAGATTTTCCCAAATAAAAAAAAAAAAAATCTTTTTATGTCAACAACTCACATAAAAATATTGAATATTTTATGATTCAATTGCACAGTTTATGACTGGATTAAACATGCATATAAATTATAACTCAACTCTGGTTTTTAAGCAAATCTTAAAGCTAACTTTGAAAACTGGCAGAATTTAGCGTTTTTGGAATTGATTCTGTATAGGTTACAGAACAGTTTCACATCTAGTTCTACTCACAAAAACTTGCATAAAAGCATTTTTCACCTTGAAAATGAACCTCAGTAAAAGGCATCTTTTGGGACCGCTGAAAACTAAACTTAACAACTGAGTTTTATTGTGATTTAATTTGAGACTATTGAAATCAAACTATTTCCGTCCCAGCAGGTGGAAGATACTATCTTGCTAATTCTAAAAGTTTCACCTAATTTAACCTTTTGATCATTTGGAGAATCATCTTTAACAATTGCAGTTGTGTCCTCTGCAAACAAAATTAGATGTCTGAGGACATTTATAGATAAATCATTTATACAAAGCAGATAGATATAGAATAAGTGCCAAGAGGGAACCCTGGGGCACACAAAACTTAATTTCTTTTCATTTCGACCTAACTTTTACATTATTCTTACAAATTATTGTTCTCTTATGTCTGTTTTTTAAATAGGTTTTCATCCACAAGACTGCATTTTTTTTAAACTTGTATAAAATGATTAATCACTTCAGAAGAATGTAATGTTGTACGCAGTCAAATGCCTTCACAGAACACACCCACTCAACTCTGTTGTTTGTCCAAAGCCCATGTTACTTCATTGATAAAACCAAAATAGAATATGGTGCTACACCCTATTCTAAAATCAAACTGTTATGCTGCTAAAACATTATTTTAAAAAAATTTATCAAATGTCATTTAAAAAAAAAATACTTTGGAAAACCATAGAGGAATCAAAACTGGTCAACAATTATTAAGGTTTTGTTTATCCCCCTTTTTAAAAAGAAGCTTAATATCAGTATATTTTTTTATTTAGTGGTTAAAATATTATTTTAAAATGAGTAATTCTTTAATGTTCTATAAGTCATGTTTTTTAACCTTCATTCGCTGATGTGGACACCAAATTCGCCGCTATTTTAAGTTTTTAATTTTCCCGCCTACCTAAGCGATTGTAGGGGGGTTGAGGGATACCATTATTCTTCATACACATCTCCACCAAATAGATCCTGCCGTCTTGGAGTTTGGTGTGTAGCAGTTTTAGGTCCAGTACAGTTCTAAAGTTGTTTCCTCCAATCTGCCACCACACAAGCCCTAACTGAAGTGATTTTCTTCAAAAGCTTTCATAAAATGTAAAATGTAGTCTCTTTATTTTCCTCATTGTTATCATAAGTTTATATTTTTTATGGCAATATTAACTTACATCATAATCATTTACTTAAAATATTTTGTTTTTCCTGATTTCTTATGCACACTATTGCATGATAGACATAAAAGATATTCTAATGAACAGAAATTATATTTAGTATAGCCTACTGTATTATAAAGTATCATATCAACTGGGTTTATAAAAGGATATTCTAACGAACATAGCTTATTCAATGAATAGCCTACTGTATTGTATTATATCAACTGGGTTTTAAAAAGAAAATGTCTTTCTGCTCAAAATACGGAAAAAATGTATTAGGTACATAAAGTATCGCTATGAAAGGGAAGATTTCATAAAAAAAGCACACCAAAAGGTTGATAATTTCGATACCGAGGAGGATATCGCTTATGTCCTTGCAGAGTTACAAAAAGAAAAAAATTAGCAAGAAAATGCGGAAATCTATCTTCAAGATTGTGATACCTCCGATGATGTAGAGGGTATTGAAGAGGACCCTCACAACAATAACACGGACACAGATATGGATTCTGAAACTGAGGAATGGTGTTCTTCTTTGTGGTAGTACGAATAAATTCCGTTCCTGAAACTTTTATCTTTGTGTGCTAAAACGAAAAGTGTTTATATCTATGATAACAAAGAAGAAGACAATAGTTGTGTTACTGTCTACTATGCATAACTCAGACACGGTACAGCAAGATACTAAAAAACCTACTCAAATAACAGACTACAGTACGACAAAGGGTTGTGTAGACACTGTCAACCTAATGTGTCTATACCAAATAAGTACCTTTAGACAAAGAAAAAGATGGCCAATGGGAATATTTTTTTGTGTACTTCTTCTCGTCGGAATAAATTCGCTCCAAATTTTTTAGTTCAAGGTCAAAAATAACACAAGAAGAGACTATCTGTATGAGTTAACATTAGAACTTATGGCAGATAACTTAAAAGAAAAAGCATAGCTCCCAAAACTACAAAAAGAATTGACAGTTTTACTTGAAAAATACAGAGAAAAACAACTACGTATAGAGTAGCCCATGAAGTGCTACATGTGCGGATCAAAAATAAATATCAGAACGAAGCTAGAATATCATAACTGTAAGAGAAACTCTGCAAGAACCATTCCAAAATCAATACGACTTACCAAAACTGCCATAGTTTGATTGGCATGTAATTTCTCATTGCTCTAGTCATTGTATATGTAATATGTTTACTATATAATTTAGTTTTTGTAAAATATACCCACATCGTTACAAACTAAAACAAAAATGTTTTATTTCGACCCCTATATTATTTTGAATACCTAATATGACATTCTACTATATATCAACGTAAAAATCATAATAGTGAGTGGTTGCCAGACTGCCATCCATGCCATGGAAATCTTTACATAATATTTATAATGTATAATTAGGCTTATTAAACGTTATACTGAAAAATAGGTGACTATATAAAGCAGCATAAACACTTTAAAAAAGATTATGTTCAACCAAACCTAACCTCCTAGCAAGTAGCAACACTCAACATGCAAAATACGAACAAATAGCTATGAGATCGTGTAATGACTGAGTCACACACCACTAGGGGTAGGTTTGCCACTGTCTCACAGACACGGTGGTCCGGCGTGGACGCGACTGTAAAGTATGGAATCTTAAGTCCAAATTAATTTCTTAATTCAAATCAGAGTTTCTTTAATATGTCCAAACAGTTTTTTTTTCTTTCAGACATTGAATCAACTAAACAAAAGTTCTCCCATTTAAGGAACATCTATTAGAAATATTTTTATGCTGAAGAAATTCATGAGGCCTCAAATATTTTCTCAGGTTTTCAGGGTCCCTGCAGGCCCCAGTTGATTGGGGGCCTGGGGCATTTTGCCCCTGTGCCCACCTCTCGGCGGCCCTGATCCATGCTAGTGGAAGTGTGAGTCATCTGAATGTGAGCAGTTGAAGGTTAATTATATCACATTTAAAACATTTTTATAATGTAATAATGAAGGCTGATTAATCATGATGCTTTAATCAAAATATCACAACATTTAGAAACATTTGGTCAAAACATTTAAACAACATACCTCATTTATGCCAGTAAACAAAGCCAAATCAGTGAGTTCTGAAATTTGTCGTAGAGTTTTGCCATTGTCGTTTGGTCCCCAGGAACAAGAGTAAATGTCCATCTTGTCTAATCTATATTGTAGACTCTTGGATTCCATTACCTCATCCTCTTTAGCACACAAACTTAAAACTCCTGTTGGACATAAACTTTATTTTAAAAATACCTGAACTTTATTATAGATTGATACACAAATGAACCAATGTGAGTCAATGAAGATTAATATCATTTAATTAATGTATCTATTGTAAATATCTGGTAGCTATACTGCAGCTTGACTACACAGAGATTAAGGTGTTTGAGTTCTTAGAGATTATTTATTTAATTCCAACAGCAACCACCATTTCAAATGGAGAACAATAAATGCAATAACCTAATGCAATATGAAAAAATAATACACAAGAGTGATAAATTTAACTAACTAATCTAGAATAACATACAGAACGAACAAACAAAAATTATGAGGGATGATAATTAACATCTGCTTAGAGGTTGCTATTAACAAAAATATTGTTGGCACTATTGGTAGAGGGATGTAACCAAGCTACATAGAAACTACAAGTTGTTGATGATGAAGGTGATCTTATGTTTTCAGTTCCCTTAAAATGAACATCATTTCTGCTCAATGGTTGCCATTTGCATGAACATGTTAACAGTAAAAGCAATACTAAGGTTAGTTTGTTGAGTGGTGGTTTGGATTCAGATATTGTTCAAAGGAGAGGATAATATATATGCTTGTCAGCCAAACAAAAATAAAAATGCTATTGTCTCAGATTAAACAATAAGCTGTAGATCCCTTATTTGTCCTGGCTGTTGGGTTCTTTCTAAGTATCAGTTGATCTTAGTGTTCAGTAATGAAATATTTTTGGTCAGTTAATTAAATGACCATTCACCAAATCTATGGTGATATAACATAGAATAAATACATTAGTAATTTTACTATACTCACAAAGAACCTTGCTTTTGGCATAAACATTCAATGCTCATAGACCCGGCTGATCCGATGGCTTCATTTTCTTTCTAGAGGTTTTATGAGTCCTTCTACACCAGTCCTCTGGCCAGATCAGCAACAAATTCAATGCAATGGCAAAGGCCAGGAACCCGAACAGTATCCGACACACGCACTTGACACTTATCTTCCAACAAAATCAACTTCAAAATTACTTTAGAAGGGCAATCGCATATACGACAACTGAATAAAAAAGGGTTTTATAATGATCGATGAATGATTCGAGGAAAGCAACAATCTTTATGTATAAACTAGTTCACATTAGGGCTACTATTTTAATAAAATCAACGATAAATATAATAAAGTACCCTTTTATTCATTTTTTATAAAAATATATGACTAGTTTTGGCTCTTAGGCCATCTTCAGATAGTAAATAATATAACCTAAAATAAATCTTTATAGGTAAAACAAGAGATGAAGAGAACATTGGTCATGATGAGAAGTCGAATAGAGAGAAAAAGAAAGTGAACGAAAAAGAATGAATTAGCCGGAAACAGCAATGATGTCACCTGAAATGGAGGATAAACGTCTGTTCTGGTGTTATAGTTATAAACAAGTTAACATGAATAAATTTCATATAAATTTATATGAAAACGTGCCACTTAGTAACTACTTTTTCCTCCACACTCGTCATCACGCACATCGCTTCTCAATCTTTGGCACGATATTCTTACTTCTGTTTCCTCCGCCTTTGCGTCATCTTTTTCAGACTTTTGAGCTCATTTGGCTGTCACTTTTTAGAGTAAGACTCGCTCAAACTCCACATGGTTAGGGATGGGCAACGTCCATGTCAGTATTTTTGCTACATGGGTGGCTGATAGAGCATCTTATACGCCCCCCTAGTAAGATAAGTAAGCATTGTGACAGTTTAGTCTTTATTTATATAAAGCAATCCTGTTCACTAAGCAGCACTGTACATTTCTTCTCAATGTAGGAGAAAGACACAACTATAATACAGTATAAGAAACAAGAATAATATAGCATCATCAATTCTTAGATTAATATTCTTTGAGAAGAAAGCCTCTTTTGCATGTGGGACCTTCCAAAAAAGTTTGCCAGATGGTATGAAAAATGAAAAAACCCCATACAAATTCAAATACTGTAACTATTAAAATTATATTTGTTTAAATATGCTTTTGTACTCCATAGATGAATACTTTATTAGGTAGAGCTCATTATTTTTATCCGTCTAATTTCCTCTTGTTCATATCTAATGTGTATAGGTTTAGGAACTTTTTAAAAATATTGTTTGTATTTTTGTAATGTATATAATATACTTATGAATTTTCTGTATAAATATTTGCCTCACCATTCAATCTGTATATATTGTTACAGTAATGAATAAAGAATATATTCATTTCATGTCATATCCATGCAGATTGCTGATACAAAAGACCATCTGGCTCTTCAATCTTGTTTTAATTTAGCTGTGAGGTAAGCTATAGACAATTGAATGAAGCTGCTGAATGAACCTTAGCAAAACAGTGGTGATTTCGTCCACATGTTAAACTAATCTGTCATTCTTCTTTTATGACATTAGTGGCTACAGAATCCAAAGAGAGTGAGCTGTCTCTGTTCTTGGTGTCCTCATAGACTCCAAGTTTTTTTCTTAGAACACTAAACTGTGTTGTATCAAAAGCTAGGAGGAACTTGGGTCTTATCATGGGCGCAGCCAGGTATTTCAATGCCAGTATGCTTGCTTAACACTGAACAAGTCCTTGGTTCAAAATCACCTTGAGTATGCCACTGTTATTTAGAATAGCAACCGGGTTTATAGAGATATTTACAGGGGAAATTCCCCTCATGAATGGTGTGGAAGGTTTCAGAGCTAAGTGAAGTGAAACCGTGTGCAGAACTGAATTTATCAACCTTATTAGCTTGTTATGCTGTAACTTACTTGCAATTTTACAATATATATTTTTTTCGATAATGATTAAGGCAGGTTTTTAAGGATGCTGAAAGCAACATATGATTCTTGACTGTGTGACTAAAAACTCACACTGAACCAGTTTAGCCCCATTTCTCAAGTGTTGCCTGTTTGGGGCTCAAGGCTGTTTTGGACACTTGAGAGTTCAACTGATCGGTGTCATGGCAATAAAAAAATATTGTTTGACCATATTTTGACAATCAGTTTTTTAAGATGAGTAAATAAATAAAAACTGAAATAACACACCAGTAAAATACCCTCTAACAACAACAATAACACTCAACAAATATTTGTTATGTAATATAATCTTTTAAATAGTATATATATTTTAAAGAAAATGAAAAATGTCAGCTAAGAACTAGGGAAATTCCTTAATATTGGTTGTAAAATGTGAGAAGAAAAACAGTAAAGCACCAGTCCAAGAACATGCTTGTATTATAGGAGTATTTGAACAATATTTAGCTAAATTGAGAAGGCAGACTATGCATTTTACAAAAAAGACAATAATACCCTGTGTTATCAAAATTTCACAATGTTTATTCTTGGTTGGTTATATTATATATCTATTCTTTTCACCTGTGTTAGTGATTGAAAATTAAGCTGGTTGCATGCTTCAAGAATGTGCTTCCCTTGGAAGTCTTATCACATATTTATCCTCAAACAAAACCGTTTTGATACTGGTAACTTTCTAAATTACCATGTATATGTCATTAGGAGAGGCATATTTATGCTGAAAAACCGGGTTGCTCAAAAAATACATCTTTCAACTGATGTTTAAAAAGCAATCTTTTACATTGACAGTAATTTGAACAACTATTTTAATTAAAAGTAAATCATGTCAAGGAAAGACAAGTTACAAACCTGCAACTTTGGCATCATATGCAACTCCCACTCCACATTTTTCGTTGTTGGCAACCATGGCAATCTCTCCAGCACACTTAGTTCCATGAGAGTTAGTGAATTCCCCCATGTCTGAGGGATTAGACCCGGGAGTATCTTGGCATATATTGTAGCTAAGCTCAACGTCCTTAAACATCACAACTTATATTGTAAAAGTCATACATCAAGTTGTAAAAATGTTGTAAAAAACGCCTGTTTCATTCTGATAAAATGTATAACAAAGAATGTTATATATACAGAACCTAAAAATATCTACAGGAAACATGTATCCTAAAAAGGAAAAAAAATGTAGAAAGCTATCGCTCCACAAGTAATTGTATAGTGCTTTAGATTTTGAATGTTTTATTTCCTTACTTTTCAAAAGTTAAAAAGCTAATGATACAAATAAATTCAAGCACAATTAATTCTAGCATATATTTCAATAGTAAAAAAGAGTATTATATACTATATTTATCACTTTCTCAACTTAACTTTACCAACTTAGACACAAAGTACGAAAAACAACATAACCATCCCTTTTTAGAAATTCCTCAACCAGATTCAACAAATTTTCCTACTTCTGAGGTACGAAACAAGATTTATAAACTAGTTAGCTAAAGCTCCTTTTTCACATAGCAGGTTAAGCATTTGCAAAATGAGATAGCAAACCAAAACAATAAGTTGAACTTTTAAAATAAGGAATGTCCCTCAATAATGGTACGACATTCAACAAGAACCTTTGACCAGAGATGCACAGTATAACCAGATAATAGTATGGGATAAGGAGAATCAACTCACGATAACCAAGCAATCTGTAATTTTTAAGCTATTCAATTATTTTATTCAACTAAATAAGCAAATAATATCCACCTAATATTAAAATGTCTGCTAATTGACTAACATTGGTCTACTCTATCCACAAATGAAACTAACATTAGTTAACTCATTGCCACAGCTAAAATGAAATAATATGTGAACTAAGTGCAAATAGTTGACAATTAGAATCCGTCTGCAGCAAAAACTATGTTGTGCTAATAATATTGTGAAAGACATAGTTTTTGCATTGATAAAATAGTTTTGAAAGCAAAATTGATTTTTATCTTACAAACAGAATAAAGCAGCTGATTTAGTTCATTAGAGATCACACCACAATACATGGTTGTATTTGTATATAAAATTTATTTGCTACCATTTGCCTTTTTTTCATTTATTACAAAAATAGAAGCATGAGCTTTCTTTTTTAATTGATGATTTAAAGAATAGATAGGCAAGAACAGTCAGATGCAAGTGGAGAGATAATTGCAAATGCAAACAGTGAAAGTAGTTAATTGAATCAGAAAAATCTAAAACTTTCAATTGATTAGTCCTGTTTCTTGTTGAATTACTTTCCCCTCTCTTTTTATGTCTCCACTTCACCACACTACACTTCCCTTTTGTGCATGTCACGTGTCTTGCTTCACCTGAGTACTATACAGGGTGATCAACTCAAGGTGGCCACAATTGATATCTCAAAAAGTAGGCCTACTAATTTTACAGCAAACTTTAAATGGGAAACTTATACGTTCATTATAATCACATAGTTCAAATTTTAAAATTTGGCCGCCATTTTCCAATATGGCAGTCAGCTTAGAAATTTCATGGAAACCTCTACTTTTTATGATGGATTAGGTTTTCCTAGTGCTTGTGAGAATTTTTTTACTCTTGGTATTATTCTGATATACTTAACCGTTTCACCGCTAAGAGTGCTGAAAAATTCAAAAATCCTTATTTCAACAATTCATTAAAGAGGCGTGTTCTGCTATTTACAAATTATAAAGCTCAAATTATAATGCATAATTTTTATTCAAATTAATGTTGAAAAACTCTTGCAGTTTCACAAATACATATTTATACAAAAATATGTATAAATTACAATCACGTAGTTCAACAATTTAAATTCAGTTGCCATTTTCCAATTAGCAGCAACTTTGAAATGACTTATGGTAACCTGTATTTTGCATGACAGATTTAGATTCTAATAGTGATTCTAAGACTTTTTACTCTTGGTATTATTTTAATTAATATACTTAACTGTTTTCCCACTAGGAGCACTGAAAGTTTCAGAAATTCTTATATTGAAATAAACTACCAACATGTCCACTTTTTTGATGTTAGCAAACTCCATATTTACTTAACTAAACAATATTTTTATTTAATAAAAAAAACCAAACAAAAATATTTCAAGTACACATGAACTCAAAGAAACAAAACTAATTTACTTATTATTAAAAACTACTATAGACAACAATTAATTAACAATTGTGATTTCGGTAACAGAGCAATTAATAGGTTAGATGATGTAAAGCAACAGTGAAAATTGCAACAATGAAACAGCTTATTATTGCCTAGCAACAAAATCATGTGATATTGTTTTATGTATTCATTTATTATCTATTATTACATCTTATACTATACTTGTACGTACACAATACAAAGTTGTTCCATTAACAAGGTTTTTTAATATTTTTTAGAAAATATGTATTTGTGAAACTTCAACAGCTTTTCAATATTCAATTAAATAAAAATAATGCATTATGAGTTAAGCTTTATTATTTGTAATGACAGAATACAAATCTTTAATAAATTGTTGAAATAAAGATTTCTGAAACTTTCAGCGCTCCTAGCGACGAAACGGTTAAGTATATCAAAATAATACCATGAGTACAAAATTCTTAGAATCACTAGGGAAACCTAAATCCATCATAGAAAGTAGAGGTTTTCATAAGAAATTTCAATGTTGACCGCCATAATGGAAATTGGCGACCAAATTTTAAAATTTGAAATACATGATTGTAATGATCATAAAATATAAGGTAAAGTTCCCCCATTTAAAGTTTGCTGTAAAATTAGTACTTTTGAGATCCCAACTGTGGACACCTTGAGTTGATCACACTGTATGTTATATATATTATTTTAAAATCTAAAAATGATTCTATGCTATACTGGGTATTACAAAACGGGTGGGCTGGCTATGCATTTTCAGATTCTGTGTGTGATTCTAAGCTAAAAACAAAGTGTAATTTTTTTTCAATTTCTGCTTTGTTTAGCAGCTAGACACCATTTTGTTTTTTATATATATAACAATTTTATATATATATAACTTTTTTTTATTTTTACGATTGTTATAAAAATCAGTAAAGGGGTTCATGTTAGAAGGTAGTATTTAATAAAAAAATATTTTAAAATTATCTTTGTTATTTTCAAAATGGGGGCAATTTTTTGAAATTTTTATTAAATAATACCTTCTAATATGAACCCCTTTACCAAGTTTTGTAACAATCACAAAAATATAAATTGTTTTATTAAGAAAACAAAATGGTGTCTAACTGCTAAACAAAGCGGAAATTGAAAAAAAAATTAATCTTCATTTTTAGCTTAGAATCACACATAGAATCTGAAAATGTATAGCCAGCCCACCCTTTTTGTAACACCCTGTATTTATATTTAAATATCATGATTAATTGTGGATTTTATCTGTATATACTTAGCTCTACACCAGCCATGCATTTTAGCTAAACTTTGTTATTGGACCAAACTTTTTATAGACAAACTTCAAGAGTGTTTTTAGAAAATCGTCATCATTGTGTAAATATGGCTATATAATAATAATAATTCTTTATTCCAGTTTAATAATTTTTACAAATTGTTGAATTGTATGCGTCAACAATAATTCTATAGAAAAAGAATAAATGTAATCTTCTGATTGAAAAAATGTCAATCAATAAGAAACATATGAATAGATAACAATAACACATTATAAAATAAATAAGAAAAGTAAAGTATTTTTAAAACCATTGAAATTATTGCTGTTGACAACAGAACTGGTTGTTTATTTAACTTTCCCCTACTACATTTCTCAAATGTTTTCATCCCAGCAGCCAATCATGAGAGTAAAACGCCTTAGACACCAAGAGGTGTTTTAATCGAGCTTTGAATTTTGGGACCATTTAATGTTTTTAATTCTTCTGGGAGCCTATTAATTATCCTGACACCAACTTGTGATGGTAGGTGTTCAAACGTTGTCGTTCTGTGTTGTTCAGATCGAAAGTTGTCCCTGCCTCTTGCCTCGTATCGGTGGACGTCCCTGCCTTGCACAAACTCACATTTGTTTCGACAGAACAGGGCGATTTCAAGAATATAGAGGCAGGGCAAGGTCAGCGACTCAAGCTCCCTGAAGGCATTTTTGCAACACTCTGAATATAATAAACTCAATACAGTTTGTAATAATAAATAATAAATGTTTAGGCCGAGTGAGGACAGAAGAGTGGGGGAGGTTTTTAGCGGTCACCCTCAACCCCTTGTGTAGTCTTGAACGACAGTTTTAGGTATTTTAAAATGATCAGTATTTAAGGAACAGGTTGGAATGGCTTCTGTTATTTTGTGCACGACTAAAAATGATAGGTTTGTATTGTAGCTTGACACACGAGATTGTATCTTGGCCTGTACTACTCCCTTTACCACAATGTTGTATTAAGGGTTACCCCCTTACCTTAAGGGCCCCAGCCAGCCATAGCCAGCAAGGGTTGGACAGTTTTACAACACCTCTGCCCGCTGCCTCCATTCAAAGTGAGTCCACTTTACAAGTTGTCAATCTTTCCGTTCCTGAACATCTATCTTGCTCTCCTTTTCCTTTCCCTTTCGCTCGCAGTAAAACCTCTCCAAGTTCATCAACCCATGACACAGAATTCACTCTCCCTTTCAAACAACACCATTGTCAACATTGTCCCTCTAACTTTGCTCTCCCATCCTGTTACTGTTAATATTATCATTATTATTACCATAATTATTTATAATTATTAACATCCCCATTTCAATATTGTCAATACTTTATTTACAAAATGGTCCCAACAAACTATGATGAAAACAACCCAACAGAACTCATAAATTTAGTATCTAGGAGGGGACAATCAAAATTGACTAGATTCAAAACATTTTTCGAAACATGCACAGGTTCCCAGCATGTTGCACAATTAAGTAGGCGCCTGGCCCAACCTGAAGAAGTATGGTCTCAGTTTGAAACCATCCAAACTCAGATTGAACTCTTAGACGACAGCCCCACACAACTGGAAGAAAGAGAACTTTTTGAAAACATGTTTTACAATATATCTGCCCAAGCCGATACATTCAATAACACACCTACTCAAGACACATATCCCACCACAGTCACCCCAACATCAACACCACTCCCACCTCAAGTTCGACTTTCACCAATGATCTGCCCACGTTCAATGGTGCCTTCGATGAATGGTTGCCATTTGCAGACACCTTCAAGGCACTAATACATGACAATGACACAATCGCTGATATCCAACGGCTTCATTACCTGAAAGCAGCTCTGAGAGGTGAAGCAATTCATATCATTAATAGCCTTGAGATGACAGCAACCAAATACTCTGTGGCCTGGAACCTACTAGGAGAAAGATATAAAAATGAGCGAGTAATAGTACAAAAGCATGTGAAGGCTTTGATCTGCCCACAGTAGATAAGGAGTCAGGACATAGTGTAAGAAGACTGTTAGACGGTGTACGCAAGCACATTTGCACCTTGAAGGCTCTCCAGCAGCTCACAGACAGTTGGGATACGTTATTAATCCACATAGTAACCTCCAAATTAAACATCAGCCTGATGAGAGATTGGGAGGTAACAACCCAGCCCAATCAACTACCAACTGTCATCCAACTAACAGAATTCTTACAGCGAAGATGCCAACTACTGGAGACCACTAGTAAAACACCCTCATCAACGTCACATCAAACGCCCATTAACTTCACAAAGAAACCTATAACGCAAAAGGCATGTTTTATGACACAGAGTGCAAGATGCCGTCTTTACAATCAGTCTCATGCTGTGTATCAGTGCCAATCATTGCTCAAGGCCACGTCAGCAGAGCGATACAAAAAACTGGAGGGTGCAGGCATCTGCTTTAACTGCCTGCTGCCAGGCTACAAAGTATCAGAATGCAAATCAAGAGGATGCAAAATCTGCTCCCAAAAGCATAATACTGTATTACATGTGCCACAACAAAAACCAGAAGCTACAGCTACATTCAGTGCTCATACTTCAAATACAGAATCCACGTCAAGTTGTCCTTTCCATCATAGATCATAAGCAGCTCAGGGAGGAAGGTTAAATGCAGAGCACTACTTGACAGCGGTTCTCAGTCATATTTCATGACTGAAAACATCGCACAAAAACTTGGTGTCAAGAAGAATCCTTGTTCTTTCAGCGTGTCAGGTATAAACCAAACCAACATTGTGGTAAAGGGAGTAGTGCAGGCCAAGATACAATCTCGTGTGTCAAGCTACAATACAAATCTATCATTTTTAGTCGTGCACAAAATAACAGAAGCCATTCCAACCTGTTCCTTAAATACTGATCATTTTAAAATACCTAACAACATTGTCCTAGCTGATAGAGAGTTCCACATACATAAACAAATAGATATACTACTTGGACAAGAAGTGATTCTAGAACTGTTATGTATAGGCCAATAGAAATCCAAAAACATGCCCACACTGCAGAAAACCAGAATAGGATGGATAGTTGGTGGCAGACTGCAGAACTTTTGGACGTCGGAGGAGTCTAACCATAGGTCTCTCCTCACCATTGAAGAACAGGACAATGAAATCATTTCATTGAAAATACAATCTGTGAAGCAGACAGAAGAAACACTACAAAAAAAATTACAAGACAGTGTTTGAGGTGTTTTAAGGCAGGACCAAGAGTAGCTAGTCAACAGATGGGCATGCTGCCAATAACACGAGTTAACCCTGCACTAGCCTTCCTGCACGCTGGCATGGACTACTATGGCCCATTCCACATCAAACAGTCTCGATGCCAAAACGTAACCACGACAAAGAGTTATGTGGCGGTACAGTATTTGTCTGCCTTACTACCAAGGCAGTTCACATGGAATTGGTGAGTGATCTAACCACTGAGGCGTTCCTTGGATCCCTCAGGAGATTAGTTGCGGGAAGAGGATTATGCGCTGACATATCTTCAGACAACGGCACAACATTTGTGGGAGCGAATAGAGAGCTCAAGGAGCTGAATGAGTTCCTGATAGCAGTCATCCAACATAATAACATCAGCTACTAACGAAGGAATTCACTGGAAGTTCATCCCTCCTTACTCACCTCATATGAGAGGTCTCTGGGAAGCTTCAGTAAAGTCTCTCAAATATCACCTGAAAAGAATCTTGGGCAATGCGAAGTTGACATATGAGGAGTTCATTACTATTTTAGTACAAGTAGAGGCAGTATTGAATTCCCGTCCCCTTACTCAGCTGTCTAATGACCCTTCTGATCTTTCTACCTTAACCCCAGCTCACTTCCTAACCGGTGGCTCACTGAAGACAGTCCCAGATCCATCATTGGAACACCTTCCAGAACATCGGCTGTCAAGATGGCAACGTCTACAACAGTTGTTGCAACACTTCTGGAAGAGATGGTCCATTGAGTACATCACTAGCCTGCAGAGATGAAGCAAGTGGGGACATTCACATCCTTCTCTAAGTGAAGGAAGTCTGGTGTTAGTGAAAGAAGACAACGTCCTTCCTACTTCCTGGTCCTTGTGAAGAATAGTTCAACTTCACCCGGGAAGGGACAAACTTGTGAGGGTTGTCACACTAAGGACAGCAGGTGGTCAAGTTAAGCAGCACATCAACAGGCTGTGCACACTTCCACTTCAAGACCAGTGAAGTGATAAACATCAAGATAACAAGTAGTCTAAAAAGATTGTAAATATTCACATAAATTGCAAGTTATAGCAAAATGTTTAATATTGTTAGGTTTTTATTGGATAGGCGTATACTTCATTCACAATTCTAGTAATTAAACATTGCACAGTTTGTCAGTTACTATGATTTTAAATCTTTACAAAGCGTTCACTCATTTTTCAATTACGTGTCTGTACTTAGTCTATTGTTTTCAATTTTCAGTTTCTTGTTGTACATATATATATATAGCATAGATATCATAGATTAATATTTACTTAATCTTGCAAAGGGTTATTATTCATATCATTTTATAATACTGTAATCTTATAAATCTTTTGATGTTATTTGCTTGTTAATTTAAATTCATATGTCGTTATAGTAATTAATTGTCAATGATGTACATATCGATTCATTTATGGTTTTGACGTTTTAATTTCTCGTTATAATTGAAAATTAATTCATATGTTTTCTTTATAGGTTCTAGTATGTCTTTGTATATGTCATGTTATGTCTCTTATGTCAAAATATTCATAAATTAATATTTTAGGCTGCATCACATTTTTTGTTTGTTTGTATAGTACAGTTGATTTATTTTCATGTTCTATTTACTTAATTTAAGTGCAAGGTTATTTTTCATTCATTCTCTGTTTCATTTTATTATGCATTCAAGTTTAGGTTTAAATCATTACATTGTTACATCTATTAGTTAATGTTATCATTATTTGTTCGTGCATTCATTTTACGTATAGATTTTTATTGTCATATTCTGATTTTTATATATATTTGTTTCTTACATGTCCTGATTAGTATTGTAATTGTAGAACTTCACCAATTTTAGTTTTTGAAAGTACCTTTCCCGGTTCTTTCAAGGCTGGGGGTATGTTGTGGCCGAGTGAGGACATAAGAGTGTGGGTGGTTTTTGGCGGTCACCCTCTACCCCTTGGGGTAGGCTTGAACGGCAGTTGTTGGCAACAAGTCACAGACCCACTCGGTCCGCATACACCTGATTCGATACAATTCTTAGCTTTTACAAAGGCTAAATATACTGATTCGTTGCATAGTATTACATTTCATTTATTCAGTCAGTTTATATTGCTTTAACGTCAGGATATATTTTTATACTTCATTTTCAATAAATCTCAGCTTTTCTCATATGTGAATTTTTATTGATCGCCCCTTTTTTAATTTACTTAAATCCGCGGTACGTCGCGACAATATAAGTTGTAAATAATAAAATCATGCTGATTTCATTATTTACAATCTATATTTGAACAAATAACTTGATCGTTTTAAAACATTTTCGAGAAGTATTGCAATATACTCACAAAATTAGCTCCAAGGTCAGGATGATCATGTGCCACTCCATCATCTACGACTGCTACTGTAATTCCCTTGCCTGTGATATCCATCTTGTACACAGGAACTATATTGTGGTCCATTACTGGCATTTCTTCAGTACGATAGTCTTGCTAAAGGTAAAATATTTTTGTTAAATAATTTATTTAGATCAAAGTGGGGTACAATAATATATTAAACTTACTTTAAAAAGTAAAACTTAAAAATAGCCACTTTTATGGGGAATTATAGGTGATAACGCTCGAATATAATATCATGGACTACAAAACAAAATTAAAGGTTATTCTGATACACTGTATGTTTATTGTGTAAGTCTGTAAGGTTCTGTTCATGGGAAGTACCGTATACGATAGTAACATATCAAGCAACAATTTATGATGTGGGAAGCTATATTTATTGACACCATATTATCACCTGTTAAATTAAATTAAACATCTTATGAAAAAATTATCTTTTGTAACAGTTTGTAAGTTTTGAAAAATTAAACAGTTAAAAAACTAAATGCAGACTGTTTGCCATCATCTTTTTGAATATTTCAAAAGTTATTTTTCTAACAAAACTGTAAACATATATTTTAATATAGATCATACAAAATAAATAATATTTCTAATTATTTATGAATTTATTGTTTACGTACCATGTACCATTGCTTTTTCCAAAGTGGATCGTTAAACATATCTCCATAGGCACTGACTTTTTTGCTGTTCAATCCTACATTTTTTGTGACGCCTTTATGTTTTTTCAGCCAAGAAGGAGGAAGTGGCTGTGTTGAAAATTTCCCCAAATGATTGGTATCCCCTTGTTCAGTACCCATCTAAAATTGACATATACATACTTAACTTGTAAATTTATGTAGGTAAATATTGTCTTATCTATATAAATTAGGTGGGTGGATGCAGGGATGTAGCCAGGAGGAGGGTCCAGGGGGTCCGGACCCCCACATTCAGGTGCCAAGCTTAAAATGGTAGCCAGGCCTAGTAGGCCTACTAATTACTTCTTGAGAAAGTATACAGGGTGATCCATGACATTCTTCCCCCACTTCAACAGCACATTCTACTACCAAATATAAAGAAAAAATGTAATATAAACATAGGTCTGAAAACTCTTCGTTATCGAATCACAGCCTGTCAAACTTTTCGGTAAGAATGATAGATAAATACTGAAATAATTTTGTACACAACTTATGGAAAGATGAATTTGGACGGAAATATCATAATTTATAATGTAATTTAATATGAGAAAACTAAAAAAATAGGTTTCAGAAATGTATCTTAGTAGTATTTAAGTAATTTGGGGTTAAATGCAAGAAATTGGCTCAAGAAACGCTATTTTTGTACGTTTAATGTACAATAACTTTGTTAAAGGGGTAATAAAGTTATACAAATGTCATACATAATTTGTTGAGAATTTGATTCTGAGAAGATTGATGTCAGGTAAGTACAAAATAATACATACGAAAGTACAACAATTTAACTTTATTTAGTATAATACATAAGTAATTGTTAGGAAAGAATTAAATGATGATAATATCGTATTGTTTGTGTCCAATAAATAAATTATTTTCTTATTATTAATTTTATTATTAAAGTAAAATTAGTAAACAGAAATAAATAACATTTTAATAAATAAATTATTTACTTTCCTATACTTTCCACTATGCAGCATAATGTATCATAATATTATTTGTACTGTATGTTTTTAAGTTGGTAACACTTAAACAACAGCTGATCAACAATGCTTTTCTAATTGTTATGTCTGACTTGTGTTTTGATAGTAATGGCTGGCTATAAAATGCTAGTATAAATACATGACGTCTTAAGAGAGGAATAGGAGTTTCGCAATCATTAGTAAGGAGGTCACTTAAAAATTGAAATTAATTTTACCCATTTCATAAACAAAAGGTCCAACATCTAGAACCAGGAGATGGTCCACTTCGTTTGGAGTTTGGTAATTTTTTAAATACTAATCAACAGCTCTACAAGCATATTTTATTTCCACAGATGAGGCCAATTTACTAGAAATGAAGTTAACAACTTGCTTAACGAGCATTTATAGGCAGAACAAAATCCTCATGAGGTAGTCGAACAGAAATTTCAACACCAATTTAGTGCCAATGTTTGATGTGATGTTTTATACAATCAGCTAATTAATCCGTTAATATAACCTGGCCGTCTAAATTCTGAATTTTATTTGACCTTCCTCCAAGAAGAGTTGCCGCAGCTGTTCGAGGATGTTTCTTTGCATATTAAACAAAACTTGAACTTCCAGCACAATGGAGCACCACACCGCTTTTCTCAAGGCCTTACCGCTAACTTACATAATAAATTCGCTAAAAAATTAATTGGTCATGGAGGGCTTTAATCTTGACCATCAATCTCACCAGGTCTATCTCATTGGGTTATTGTGTCTGGGAGAGATGGAGAAAGTGTTAATTCTCTGGAAGAATTAATTACCCTTATTATGGATTTCCTTACACAGATAAAGGGGTAAATTAAGGACACGACACAAGCATGTAATGTACAAACATGCATTAATACGCATTCATAATTATGGCTTAATTTTTTTTACATTTATTATAAAAAGGTGTGTAAAGTTAGACCAAACCAATTATTTTTCTGTTATATTACTTATGTATTATATTAATAAAGTTAAACTTTTCTACTTATTTATATGTTGTTTTTACTTACATCAATTGTCTCAGAATCAAATTCTCTACAAATTATGTATGTAATTTTTATGATTTTTTAACAAAGTTATTGTACACTAAACGTAAAATAAAAACGGAATTTCTTGCCCCAATATCTTATATTTAACCCCAAATTGCCTAAAAACTAGTAATAAACAGTTCTGATAGTTTCCTATTTAATTAGCTTTCTCGTGTCAAATTAGAAATTATGGTTTTTCCGTTTTAATTTATCTTCCCATAAGTTGTGTACACTGTCATTTCACTCTTTATCCATGATTTTTGCTGAAATGTTTGACAGGCTATAATTCACTAATAAAGCATTTTCAGACCTATGTTTACATAACATTTTTTTCTTTATTTTTGGTAGTGGAATGTATTGTTGGGGGGAGAACGGCATGAATCACCCTGTATATTTTGCTGATTGTATCATAATCAATGTATTGTTGTATGGAACTTAGTCAATATTTATTAGGGGTGTTACTAACGTATTATTATTTGGGGTGTTTCCCAAACCGCCAAGTCACTACTGGAAAGTTTATAACATATTTTGTAGTCATACTTTCTTACCAATGCAGGCTGGAAGTCTGTTTCCAGTGCAATGAGACGAGTAGGCCCAGGCTGTCCTCTTGGGGCTGATCATGGTCAGTGCTAGTTTTACCATTGAGAATAAAGATCTATAAGAAGGGAAAAGGGATAGGCAAATACTCAGACTTCCTGTAGCAGATGAAAAGAGCTTAGCGCGGTTGCCAACGCACAGCGCTGGGTTGCTTATTCTCTTATCTCCCTCTCACTCTAGGTTGCCAACCTAGCGACAGCTGTGCCAAGATAGCAAAATTACAAAAAGTAGACTGTCTTTTTTATCATTGGCTATTCGCTTCTTGTAGATGTGTATTCATTAGTTTTAGAGAGAAAGGATTCGTTCTTGCCTCTGTACTCACGCAGGCCTAAACAATGTAAAGAGATTGTATAAAAAAGGTAGTTAATAGTATTATTAGTTGCAGCAAAACGATTGCAGCAGTGTGGTGATAAACAATGAATTATTATCATGACACAGCCCTGGATAACTTATTTTGTGGTAATTATTCATAATTCGAAGTATGAAGGTAACTTTTAAAGTGTTAAAAAAATTAATCTATGCAAAATATAATCATAATGTACGAAGAAAACAAATAAATTTAAAGTTAACAAAACAGTTTGTTTATTATAAATTATATAACAACAATGTAACTAACAATAGTTTTATTACGTTAAAACATCTTTTATACAAACATTGTTCTGATTACAATTTAAAAACCCTCAAGAGCAGGTAACATTTATTACTAAAAATGAATGTACAGTAAATGTTGCTATCTTAAATAATAGACCTATTATTAGGGGGCCTTGCGATTTTTTGTGATTTGTTTTCATTGTAGATACATGATGATTTTTTTCAGCAGAAAGCCAGAAAAATTACGAAAATGAGAAAAAACGGAAAACTATTACATATTTGGCGATGTCGATACTAAAGTTGAGCGGAATTGTGTCCTGATCACTAATATAGTAATTGAACCATTATTAAGCACGTTAGCACCGGAAATGTGCCGATTTCAGTGGGTTACGTTCTGTTAGGATAGGGCTAGGTTAGATATTGATAGGTTAGAATATGTTAGATTTAGGTATGGATTAAAGTGTGACTAGTGAGTAATTCGTAGTTAGTGTTGATCGACATGACGGCTGCATCACATATGGCAGCATATGAGGATCTGAGGACAAAATTAACTCGCTTACCTCCCACAAATTTAGCTACTGCCGAGTTGTAGGCCTTGCAAAAAATTGTTTGAGTTCTACGGGCGCTTTATGCCAACAAATAATCGTGGTCATTAAGACCATCGGGAGTTGCTGCTAACCATTGGTACCTTGTTCTTTACTAATGACTAGTCCGCTGAGTTTTATTTTTCTGACCAACTGTTCTTCGAGAACTCTACGAGCCTACAGAGTTATGAACGATACTGTAGGCTTCTCTGTGAATTTACAAATAATAAAATTACGCCATTCTTAATATACAAGTTACTTTTTTAAATTTACAATTCCCACCAAGAGGGTAGTTTCTATGTTTAAAACCAAATACAGTATACTTGGAATATATTAAAACCGGAACTTGATTAAAAACTGATTCAACTTGATGAAGATTAAAGGCTGGTGATAGGCTATCACACTTATATTTTATAATACCTACAAGTATATTTCATTATAAAGTTTTTTTTTAACAAAATAAAAGAATCGTGTTGTGTGAAAACGAACCAACAACGGAAAAAACTCGCATGAAAAGTGTTCTTACGAACAATATCGTGTTGTGTGAAAACCAACCAACAACAGAAAAAACTCACACGAAAAGTGTTCTTACGAACAATATCGTGTTCTGTGAAAACCAACCAACAACGGAAAAAACTCCCATGAAAAGTGTTCTTACGAACAATATCGTGTTGTGTGAAAACCAACCAACAACAGAAAAAACTCACACGAAAAGTGTTCTCACGAACAATATCGTATTCTGTATGGACAGACAAATACAGACAATATGGACAGACAGACAAAATAGACAGATATTGCTATATTTATTTATAAGTCTTAGTCATTTGTCATTTCGTAATACATATTAATTTCCCCTGCAATTACGTTCAATTCTTCAATATATTATAGAAGTTTAGTCCTATATGTGAAATGATTCGTATATCAGAAAATGCTCTCACAACTATTTAGCTCATTTTTTAATAGTGATCTTAAGAGTAGGTTTTAATTATTATGTAATTTCCATTCTACAAAAATTACAAACAACAAAAGGTAAAGCTGTATAAAATACTGTTAAAGTTTAGGTTAACTAAGAATCAGGTGAAGGTATGTATTCTGGAATTATCCTTTGGAAATCAGCTTGTTTCATTATTTTAAATTTACTAAATTAAAAATAGACAGAACTGATAATAAAAATTGTAAAATGAAATATGAAATGGATTGTGCTATTGTGGTAATAAGTGATTGAAATGTTGGCAAGCAAAACGAGAAGTAAGCTACGATAAGTGCCCATAAGCAGTGGAAGGTGGTTTGGTTTGGTCATAAAGAGATACCGTTTTGTAATCTACATTTACGTTTTTAGGGTGCTCTTTAAACATACAGGGTGTCCCGTAAGTACTGTCCAAAATTTCACGAGGTTATAATATAGGTCAAAACAAACAATTTCCATCATATAATGCAAAGTCCCATCTTGCTTACTTTCCTGTCTATCTGACTGTCTGTGTTTTTTTAGAAAATAGTTTATATCTTCAAAATAGTTTGAAATATCAAGTTGAAACTTTTTACATTTATTTACCTTATTAGTGTACATCTAAAATAAAAGTTTCAAAATCATATCATGTACATAAACAAAATGGTGGCCATTTAAAATGTAAAAAACCTAATAACTTTAAAACGAGTGATGTTATAGAAAAATCACAAGACACATATAAAATAGCCCCTTTTAATACAAGAATGGTGGTACCAGATTTGTTTTTCTACAATAAGCTGTTACAGAAATAAGTAAGATTTCTCAAGTAAAGGTCAATTTCTGTGTTTTATTCAAAATTTCAATGTGTTTTCAAATAATGATGAAGAATTCATGTCACAACAAGCAACAATTAATACTTCCTGAACTGTAAAACACATGTGAAATAAAAGAAACAACTAGTAACAATACCTAATTATGAGTTCAAAGTAAATGCTCAATGTGGCCTCCTCTCTGCTGATTGCACAGTTTAAATCGTTGTAAAACTGACCGCCGGATATGTTTAAAAGGATTTTGCTCCTGAATTGCTGCAGCAGCTTCAACAATGCGAGCAACCAAATCCATGGCATCCGGAAAAGGAGTAGAATACACCAATTGTTTCATGTGTCCCCAAACATAAAAATCTATCAGTGTGAGATCCGAGGATATTGGGGGCCAAGGGACAGGACCACCGCGTCCGATCCATTGATTGCCATAAACTGCGTTAATGTGCTGTGTGACTGCATTTGTAAAGTGGGCCAGGCCCCGTCGTCTTGGAGCCATATTTGTTCACTAACATCAAAAGTAACATTTTCGAGAAGCTCAGGCAGAACATCTTGGAGAAGAATCAAGTATGTCTGTACATTTAACCTATTTGGCAAAACATAGGGTCCAATTAAACTGTCATTTAATAAACCAGCCCACACATTCACTGAAAACCTTCTCTGATGATGGTGTTGAATGGTTGCATTCAGATTTTCTTGGACCCAAACATGATTATTTTTTAAATTAATTAGTCCCTCACGGGAAAAAGTCGTTTCGTCACTGAAAAGGGCAGTTTTTAAGTAGTCAGGGGAATCTACTTGTTTATGCAACATCCAACGAGAGAAATCTAACCTTTGTGCATAATCTCCAGGTAGTATTGTTCCTGCACTTTTTGGTATCTAAAGGGACAAAATAATTTTTCGTTCAGTGTTCTTCACACAGTACTTTTGCTAGCACCCATATCATGTGCTATAGCCCTTGTACTTGTTGGATTATCTTCTACCTGGTTCAAGACAGCTTCTTCAAAGGCAAGTGACCGAACAGTTCTTGGCCGGCCTTCTATATCCAAGCCCTTTTTTACACTTCCGCTCTCCCTAAGACGATTGTGGACTGCAATAAACACTTTATGACCCGGTTGGTTTCTGTTAGGGTAACGCTCTGCGTACAATCTTCTCGCTAGACTTGCATTACCATCAGCCAGTCCATAGACATGGTGAATACCAGTGTATTCAGCTACCATAAAATGTTCCATCTTCAATGAAAACCAATAATATTATAACACAACTAAAAACACGACTCGCAATATTACAGAAACACAATGTGTTGAGGTTAAGCAATTAAAATCACTATTAGTGCCAAGATAGTACTTAGTAAACAAATCATCAAAACAATTAACTATCTCTTAATTTATTATCAGCTGTTACATAAAATCAGCTGATGCATACTGACTTATGGACCTAATAATTTTGTAATGCTGTACGTTTAAGCATTAGACCTTTACTTGGGAAATCTTACTTATTTCTGTAACAACTTATTGCAGAAAAATAAACCTAGTACCAAAATTCTTGTATTAAAAGTGACTTTTTTATATGTGTCTTGTCATTTTTCTATAATATTACTCGTTAAAGTTATTAGGCTTTTTAAATTTTAAATGGCCGCCATTTTGTTCATGTAAATGATATAATTTTGAAACTTTTATCTTAGATGTACACTAATAAGTTAAGTAAATGTACAAAGTTTCAACTTGATATCTCAAACCATTTTGAAGATATAAATTATTTTCTAAAAAACGCATACAGACAGATAGTAAAGTAAGCAAGATGGGACTATACATTATATGATGAAAATTGTTTGTTTTGACCTATAGTATAGCCTCGTGAAATTTTGGTCAGTACTTACGGGACACCCTGTATATGAGTCTAAGTACCGGTAAGTCATGAGGATAGTTAGGTTATAATAAGTATTTAATTTTATTGTGATATTTTTCAAACGTCATGTTTCCATTCCGGCAATGCTGAATTGATATAATGTAAGGGAATTAATCGTTAACATGGGTATTTATGAATTTAAAAAACAATTATGTGGTTTGCATTTTTTTATATTACTTTTTACATACTCTACAACCTTGGGTGTTCAAGTAACATTTTTCATGTGGACCCCCCTTCTGCAATTTGTGGCTACGTCCTTGGTGGGTGTTTGTGAGTGGCCACACAGTTTATATGCATACAAAGTTGGCTAATGGCTACAGACCATTATTTAAATTATTTTCAAATTCAAGTAAGCCTTCAACATAAAGTCCTACTTGACTACAGCTGATTTTTTAAGCGTATTATTAATGTTATTGTTACCACTGATACGCAATGTTATTATTACACAATGGATATTATTACTACTGATTATATTACTTACTATTAGATATCTTATGTAATAAGAATTGTTTGTGCTAGTAATTTCATTAGTTAGTTAGGACTATCACTAATGCTGTTTTAAATGGGACATTTACATGGGACTACATTGTCTACATTGGCGCTCAACTGTGGACCTAAAAACAGCTGATAATTAAAGACAACATTTAGCATTTGATGATAAAATCAATCTGTGTGAATATAAATCTATTTTATTACTTTGCCTAATTCAAAATATATCACTGGTTTTTATTTAAAATTTAATAATCAACTAAATAAATAAAATAACTCCAGAATACTAACATTGAAACTTTTTAGGCCAGCAATACCGAGCCCTATTGACTGTATGCAAATAAAACCATGCCTGTAACCTTACTTATGAAAAATGTATAAGTTTGCACATTTTCAAATTATTGATTGTGATTTATTCATGATGCTTGGACATCGCATAAATACTCACGTCTATTCTGTATGTATATAGATTAACAACTATCAATTTACAAGTTTTTACTAAAAATTAATAAGATTCAAATGAATGCTCAGCTACCCATGTACTCATAAGCATTATATCCTTTCCCCTAAACCCTTTTCAGGCTTTTCTTTTTTTTTATCTCTATTCTATGCTATTACTAAAGGTTATCCAAAACTAAACATATTCTTACAAAATGTTTGAACAGTTTTTCTGGTAGATGGATGCCACAGTTAAGAAGTGTCTTTCCACTCTTCAAGCAGCCAAGAGCTTTGATGGCTATGTCTCCACTGTAGCCTGCAGTCTTCATTATATTCAAAATCAAAGCCACCTTTTTATTTCCCCCAGTTGCTCTCTTGATAGCTTGCATTAACAACTCCTGCTGAAGACCTCGAGTCTGTACTGGCATTTGAGGAATATACCCTCGCTTTGACCACTGTACAATTTTCTGCTGGCGTGCCCACTTCACCTGTAAATGCATATTAATCAATGAAAATGTACAATATTGTTAATGAACAACGTTTGTGAACATATTTCCAGTCTCCTTAATTTTATTCAATAAATAAATCATAGTAAACTTATTTTTAATAAAGGCTGAGTTATTGATATGTCAACAAATGTAATTTGAGTAATATGGTTTATCTTAATGAAAAACTTTACATGATTATGAATAAAAATAATACAAGAAATTATTCATTAGTGAGAACTATGACGATTTTTTTCTTAGGTTTTACTTTGAATTCTTTAAAATTTCTGATCAGCTCCTGAGTCTAACATAAGATCCGGACAATCTATAATTTAATTGGACTTAAATTTTTTTCTTACTTGTGTTCTGTTGTGAAGAAAAAAATTAAAATATTAAATCATTAATTGTGAATAATTCACAATTAATGATGAATTATTTGTGAATGAATTATAATAGAAAAAAGTAATGAAGTTTGAAAATAAAAATTATAAAAAGTGACTAACCTGTTTACAGTTTTATAGCAAACTTCATTACTTTTTTCTACTGATTCAGATTCAACAAATGTAATGGAGGTTTACATAAGGGATCAACTAACTCTTCCAAAGATATTTTCCGAAAAAGAAAAAAAAATTGTACACTTAAAACAAATTAACCCTACACACTCACCTATAACCCTACACGATTTTTACCTATAACACCAGGCATTTTGTGACTGTTTTGTAAGCGTTAAAAGACTGTCTACTACAGGATAAAAGTCGATAACTAAGAGTTTTAATAAAGGTCCATTAGTGATATACCTCCCTCCGTAGCTAATTAAGTTGGTGTAATCGGTTTTCGGTGAGTTAATTACTTCCCAATTTTATAATGAAAATGAGTTAATGAACCTTCCCTTGAGACGAACAATATTTTAACATAGTTTTCAATAACTACATTAGAACTTGTGACCTTTTGAAGTGGTGAATTTAGCTGATTTTAAACTGCTATTAAGACAAAACCGTTCAAAGTACAAAAATAACTTTTTATAACTACGTTTTTTACACATAACAGAAGGGATTAGGATGTTTTTCATTTTTTTTTTTAATGTATAACTATTCATAATTTTTAATGTTAAAAAATAACTTTTTTACCTTTATAATTATAAATCTGTTTATATTTTTTAAAGGTAGTTATAAAAAGTTAAATTTGTACTTTGAACGGTTTTTTTAATCCCGTTTTTGAAAAATGTTGTGAGTTAGATTAGTCATTTGAGAACTAGAGGAGACATACAGAAATACAACACATCTGCTCAATCTAGAAAATGCTTAAATTCTGTTCAGAAAACTAGGGCAATCTTTAGTTGACCATTCCACTTCAGTTTGTGGAGGGGTCCTAGTTGCACATAACGCCAGTAAAGAATGGGTTATCAACATAGAAAATGTTTGAAGAACAGATTAAGATTGAAACAAGAATTAAGAACCTCAGCCACAATAGAGTCAATGATGTCCATCTCAACCAACTCTAATAATTAAATTAAAGGATAGGTTTTTCACAGCTATTTAGATACACAGGCTACCTATTCCTTTTTTAGTAACAGGCTCATCTATTTTGTAAGATAACTGAAAGTAGATTAAAGATGGTTATTGATGCAACCGATATCATATATGATGTAGTAGAGCAGCCCATTCTTAGAGTAACATGTTCTAGTTCAGAGATAGAAATGCCTGTTTACATCATAAAACAATTGATGCCAGTTATAATCTTAGGAGCTGGCTTTCAATTTAAATATGGATTGTTAGTTGATTATACCTTTCAAGAGGTTTTCCTTTCCAGAGAAAGACGTATTACAACTCTTTACAAGACAGTTAGATATTTATTAAGGATGGCTTGACACCACTCAATAAGGCACTACTTGGCCAAGTCAGACGACTCCAGTGGCAGAAGAGACTTTTTTACGTCGGGTACTTTAATGGTAAGATTCTTGTTGAGCTGAAGTAAGGAGATGCTGCGTCTAGAGGGTTGGTGTTGGAAGACCTTGACCATTATGATGGCTAACTTTAAGTACTTTAATGGTAAGGTTCTTGTTGAGCTGAAGTAAGGAGACGCTGCGCCTAGAGGGTTGGCGTTGGAAGACATTGACCATTATGATGGCTAACTTTAAGTACTTTAATGGTAAGGTTCTTGTTGAGCTGAAGTAAGGAGATGCTGCGTCTAGAGGATTGGCGTTGGAAGACCTTGACCATTATGATGGCTAACTTTAAGTACTTTAATGGTAAGGTTCTTGTTGAGCTGAAGTAAGGAGACGCTGCGCCTAGAGGGTTGACGTTGGAAGACCTTGACCATTATGATGGCTAACTTTAAGTACTTTAATGGTAAGGTTCTTGTTGAGCTGAAGTAAGGAGATGCTGCGTCTAGAAGATTGGCGTTGGAAGACCTTGACCATTATGATGGCTAACTTTAAGTACTTTAATGGTAAGGTTCTTGTTGAGCTGAAGTAAGGAGATGCTGCGTCTAGAGGGTTGGCGTTGGAAGACGTTGACCATTATGATGGCTAACTTTAAGTACTTTATGTAAGTTCTGTATTTAATTCTTAAATTAATTAGTTTTTATAATACAAGAGTTTAATAATTGATATATTTATTTATTAAATTAATTGTTATAGATCAATTTTATTAATGCTCTCCAATTTACCAATAAATGTCAGAGAGATTCAAATTATATATATTTAATTATCATCATCATGAATTAAAAAGAGCCTTCCACTTGATTATTTTTCTTATGTTAAATTCACATTAACAGTTCTTCATTTATGAATTGATATTACGTGTTGTTTTTTATTACTGTAGTTTCAATAGCACTTGTTCATCTTTACTAATTCGCCACTCATATTCGCCCATATCTTATTAATAATTTTATTTACAAATGAAATGAAAAAGTATAAGTTAGATTTCCCTTCAGTTTTAGGAAAATTACAAGCACATAAAGATCTTGTAAGACTTCTCACTTCTGAATCAGACGGATCAAAGGTAAGTTATAGACACAAAAACACTTTGTTATTCTGAAAAGAAATAAAATTAAAAATAACTCTTGGCTTCAATCTATTCAACCTACCTCATCCAGATCTGAAAGACTCTTAGTTAGGTGCTGGCTATCACGCAAGGACACTTCAGGATGATCATCTCGTGTCAGGAGGTAATGGTTTTTAAATGAGGCTATCTGTAACACCAAGAAAGCTGTAAACCAAAATTATAAAGGCTCTAGTCCAATATCCTGCACTCTGGATCTGGACATTATAATTGTGCACCACGATTTTTTAACTTGTTATTGGTACAAATTTTGTTTATGGTACAAATGACCAAAATAAAAAATTTATATATTAAAGCATTTTTTTAATGCTTTGGTTTGAAGATTTTTTTAAAGTTAAATGTTTTGAAAAACAAGATTATTGTGGTTCCAACGAATTATACAGTCTATGTATGCTTTTGATAGTCTACATTTTGTTGTTATTTGTTAATTTATTTATTTCTTGAAAGTTGTGTACAAGATATTATTATCATATATACATATAACTTGATTTTTGTATTTTTTATGTTTTTGTCTGTACAAACCAGTGATTGAGGCTCCAACTCAAGTCTTAAAGAAGCCTTCATTTTTTCAGAGATATATTATGTGCATTTTATGAGTTCTGGACCCTACACAAATTTTATTTATAGTTTATTTATTTTAAGGTTGATTTAATAAAAATGGAAACCAAACAATTTATTATTATTAGTACTCGATGGAAGATTGACAAAAACTAAAGAAAAAGTGCAATTCTCATGTATATGTACTCAAATCACTTAAAATATACACATTTAAAAATCTTTATTGTTTCACTTCTTAGGCATCTGATGAACTAACATCTTTTCAGGCTTTTACTCATGAGCAATTTTAGGATGGTGAGTTGAATGATGCATTAAAAATAACACATTGAAAATGTTAAGTCTTTGGTTTTAAATAAACAAACTTGCTGTAAAAAAGATAAGACTGAAGGAATAACTTTTAGATTAGTAATAATAAAGACCTGAATTATATTAAATTACTGGGTATGATCATTAATAGTAAATTAACTTGTGAGACACATACAAGTCTTACTAGATAACCATACAACTTAAAACCTGTACATCTCTTTATTTAGTTGTAAGTGTTTATAATGCTTTAATAATAACTTACTTTATGCAATAACTCTTTGGGGTAATTCTTCTGGTGCCAAAAAAGTTTTTTTAGTGGCAGAAAATTACAGCTATTAATGGGCTTAGTAACGGAGGATCTTGTAAGGAGAATTTCATCAATCTTAAAATATTATCTTTGCCCTATTTATTTATTTTATGTTCTCTCCTGTAAGTTAAAGAACGTCTATGTGAATTAGATTTAAGATGTTACATCCATAATCATAACACAGGATTCAAAAACAAAATTGAATGTAATTATATTAGACTATAAGAGTCCAAACACTTTTTCACACAAGTGGGTGTAAAACTGTTCAATTTATTTAGGCCTGAGTACAGTACTTTATCTTTAAATTTCTTTAAGCTCCATATTAAGGAATTTCTTAAAAGTAAATCCTGTTCTTGATTTACTCTATTGAGGAATTTGAAATTGCAAGCCTAATGTTCTGAATATGTTTCTATTGAAATACTGTTAGAAAATTCTAACAGTATTTCAATTATTAATACAGATTATATAGTATTAAGCCTATATATAGACACACAAGGGCTGTTTTTTTTTCAAACTTTGATGTGGTATAGAAATAAAACTAATGAGAATAATGAAACAATATTGTTATCAAAAGTTACATACATAATTGGTTACTTTTCTGCATAATTGCAATTTAAATTAAGAAATTTGTCTTAATTTAGGAATAGGCATTTTGTCCTAGCTTTCCAATACCCTCTTCAAAGAAAATTTTACCAGTGATTTTAGATGCATTTTCGCAGTGTCTCGAAGTGTGTCATTGGTTCAGAAACTCTGCCCCTCTAGCCACTTCTTCAGTTTAGGGAATATGTGGAAATCTGTTCTAATTCATGGCTATACGGTAAACATCCAAAAATCTCCCATTGAAACCCATCAAGGAAACTCTTTTCTGAGCAGCACTGTGAGGACGGTCGTTGTCATAGATAAGCACAACTCCAGAAGTGAGTTGTGAATTGTTAAACTATGACATTATTCAGAATCGAATAACACTTTATACTTCACACCTGGAGGAAAAATTAATTGTAGTAGCCATGTTTATCTGGTGCTGGATTAACAAGTAATGGCGCTGGCCGCTCAGCAATAGGTGCGGTGTAGACTGCTGTCCACTGTTGCGTCATACTGTTTGACCTGCTATTTCACATTGTGATTGGAGGTTGGAAAAAAGAGCACTCTTAAATATATTGTTAAATTATTTGTATATTGGCAAAGTATATTACACTTTACTGTGTACTATTGGCAATAAAAATGTTCTGTTTATATTAAATTTAAATTATAGGCAGTTAAAGGAAACATTTTAACAATAACAAAACTAACAGATACAAACCCAAGTTAAATTGCATCTGAAGACATCAAATTATTAATGACTTAATTTGCAAAAGTATTCCACTAATGGAATAAGTATTCAGAGAATCAATATCTTAAATCTACCTATTTTACATTTGTACCTGTCCTCCAAAGTTATATCCCAGGTCTCTGGCAATCCTCTGGGCAACCTCTTCCCCGCCAGGGATTTCTGCTACCCATTTGTTGGTGTATTCTGTTTCCTTTCCAAAGACCAAAAACCACTGGTGGCTCAGGCAGATGAAGACAGCTAAAGCCAAGCTCGTCATTGTGCTTAAATAATGAAATAATGTAACATTATTTTATTTATTTTTTAACTATATATTTATCTTAGAAAATCCTGTATAATGGAGAGATGTGCGGCATTCAAGGTCTTATTGAATTCTTTACGTAGTGCCTCTTGACATCATTATTTCTGGAGGAGCTATATTGTACAGTACTGGGAGCCAAGATAGTGGAGTTGCCATGAGAGTACAACTAATAGCTAACTCATGGCTTTATTAAGTTGGACATCAATCGCTTTTGTATTTGCGCTATTTAGCCATACAGGAGCACTGCATTTAGAAGCTGAATAAACAAGTGACAAAGCAGTAGTACGCAGGACGTGTACGTTGGCTCCCCAAGTTGTTCCAGCAATATGGTAGTACAGGATCTGCCACGTCAGAACGGTCGCTTAAAATTTCGAAACCCACCTCTACATACTGCTTTCCAGTTGAGCAGGTCAAATTTCTCACCAAATACTACATTCTTACATATGAGACGCCGACACAACGTTGTTGGTATTTTAAGGCAAATATGAATGGTTGTATGAGTGTGGATGAGTGTAGTCTGGTTACTATCTGAGTTTAACTGTTCCTCAGAAAGGGCAATTTATTAACAGCCCAACAGCCAGGGCATAGCGTGAAACAGTTTTGATGTGCGTAATAAGTTCCTTATTAACGATCCATTAATACCTCTAGGTGGGATGAACCTCCCTTGTAGGGAGTGAACATTATTGAATCAGTTTCGAACTGGAGTGGGCAGATGTAACTTCTGGAATTATAAATGGGGATTGACAGTAGATCAGTCATGTGATTACGGGCAGTCTATCCAAACAATGGATCACATATTCTCATGTCAAGATTTAGCTTTGTGAGAGAAGATCATTTGTTATTTATTTATTTTTAATTTTTATTACAGTGTAATGACTTTTGGACTTTTTGTCCAACTATAACACTCAGCTTTTACTTAATTCTAAATTAAAAAAAAATAATAATAATTGTAGCTGACAAAAAACCATACGGTATATATATATCTTAGAAAATATTATATCAAGCTTTCTTCTCAAACTTAAATATGTTATAAGCGACAAAACTAACTAAATACTTTGGCTTGGCATGATTCATTAATTTAAAACATATAAATTCCTTAAAGCTGTATTAAATTATACCTTGTCAGTTTTAGATCCTTGCAAGCCTGAGGATCATCAAAACTCAGGTTTTTATTAACACTTTTGCTTTTGATTACAAAAACTAAGGCATGAAATCTAGTTAACTGAAACAATTTTAATATTCACTATATGTTTGTAATAATTGTGACGAACTGTATTTGGGTAGGCCAAATATATTTTTACAGAGTATAAAAAACTGGTACAAACATTGATTTCGATATTGTAAAACCAATACTTAAAAGCGGCTGTAGTTATAAGTTGACAATCTGCCTTGGAGAGTTGTGACGTACTTCCCACCTGTAGCTATCATATGACTTGTTGAAAGGTACATTGGTTCAATCCTAACTTTACCTGTTTTAGAACATTCTAAACTTAATTTGTACTTTTAGAGCCGATGTTAGATATTGCAGAGCTCAGATCTATCTCAAAGTCTGAGTCGTAGGAATTTAGTTTAAAAGGAACTACAAAAATTTAGTTTAAGGAAGAAACCTTAGTTCGGAACTGGCATATTTTTTAATAAAATATACAAACTCATATTTTATTAAAAATATGAGTTTGTATAAATAATTCAATAAGTTGTGTTGATTTAAGGACAAGTTATAATTTTGGGGTTTATTCCACATCTTTCCGTTTTTATCTTTGTCGGGATATTTAATTTTTTTTAGACCACTAAGAATATCATATATTACACGCTTTTATTTATCTTCATGATTAGTGCATTAAATGTGCAAAACAAATCTTGCAAATGGGCCATTGTTAGTTATACTAATACAAATATTTTTTAATTCAGCCAAAATTTAAACTCAAACTAATCACAACTTTAATTTGATGAAATTGAACTGTAAATACTTTTAAGAATACACAGTTGAGTGACAATCTTTTTAGAAACTAATAAATTGTATAAATATATGTAAGTACCAACATAGAAATTTTAAAACATACTTCAATTTACTAATCTTATTTTATTCCTTTTAGTAGCCTAGATAGTTTTAAAATACAGCTTGTTTAAAAAACATTTTATCATTACTGGTACTTTATTTTAGTGTACTTTTAAACAACTTTTTAAAACGTAATATAGAATTTTAATTTTAAATACTTTTAAGTTTATAACTTAAACTCCACTTTGGATAGTTGGTTTTCCTACAGCATAAATGATTAACGTATACCCTGCAGCTGGGTCGGTACACCCAAAGAGAGTGGCAAACGCCACCCAGCTTGGTCAGTATAGTCACATACTACGCGTTGTTCCTATGATGGCCAGTGTGAGGGAAAGAGCATGGAAGTCGGACTAGCATGGTCAGACAAGTGTAAACAACATGTCATTCCGGTAGTATCGGCGTGGCGTTCACTCAGCTTGGCCAGTGTGAGGGAGAGAGCATGTAAGTCGGACTAGCATGGTCAGACGAGTGTAAACAACATGTCATTCTGGTAGTATCGGCGTGGCGTTCACCCAGCTTTGCCAGTGTGAGGGAGAGAGCATGTAAGTCGGGACTAGCATGGTCAGACGAGTGTAAACAACATGTCATTCCGGTAGTATCGGCATGGCGTTCACCCAGCTTTGCCAGTGTGAGGGAGAGAGCATGTAAGTCGGACTAGCATGGTCAGACGAGTGTAAACATTTCATTCCGGTAGTATCGGCGTGGCGTTTTTATTTTTGTCTATTTATTGTACAAGGGTGTATATAATGTATATGCAACTTTTACTTTTCTGTAGATATTTAGGTTATTTCTAATGTTTATAACATGACTGGATTCTGACCCTCATGAGGGATTATATTTTAAGAGAATATGAGTTCTGGTGAGTCTGAAGACAGTGAATTTACAGTTCAAAGTCATAACGGGAGATTCAAATTTGTCTACTATGGCTTCTTATGAATGAATAAATGGACTGGAACGGAATGAACCGGTGGGTTCAAGGGAATTGAATACTGTAATTAATTACCAAATTATGAACTACAAATATTGTATGAATTGCACATAAATCAATGTCAACATGTTTAAATAGGTAAGCGTGCAGCCATGATGCCGAACCAAGTAAGGCAGCTCGGTGCGTACGTTGCGCAACACCATGCGCTGCAGCAGCAAATGTGTTAACGTATTAATTCTTATGAAAAAAATCTAGAAGGCATAGTTTTATTTTCTAAGTAGAAGATATTGAGGCTGGCTTGGTAGCTGAGTCTAACCTGGGGGGTCCCCAACTGAGCTAATAGTCGGTACTTGACTCAATGAATAAAGTTGATGCCTGGGCTTTCTGCCATGTGAAATGGCGAGTAAGGATTTGGTGTAATGAACAAAAAAATGTTAGTATAACTGTAGGCTCGGCTGTGCACTACTAACCTAAACCAATTAATGCAGTTCGATGAGTCATTCCTGCATCGAGTGACCTGATTAGAGCGAATGTTTGTAAGATGCCCTTTACAAGATAATCTTCCTCGCCCCTCGCCTACCGCCACTTCTTAAGCCCGAGTCTACAATTATAAAAATTAAACTATACTAGTGTACAGTGCTTGCTTTTACAAGATTAGGACCAGCACCAGTAAAGTCCCTAATCTACAGGAATATTTGTCAATAGACTTTTAGCATCATAACTTATTATTTTATCTTTTATATTTATATCGATTTTCTTCATTTTGTCAACATAACTTGGTGAATTTATGGAACTCACAATAGGTCTTTAAGGAATTTCAAATTGACAAAATGAAGAAAATCGATATAAATATAAAAGATAAAATAATAAGTTATGACGCTAAAAGTTTATTTACAATTATTCCTGTAGACGAAATGCTTAATGTTATAAGAATAAAATTAGAAAATGACACCACTTTACAGGGTAGAATTTCATTACCAGTATCATCCATTATGTAACTATTAGATTTTGTGTAAATTTTAGCTATTTTCAGTTCAATTCTCAGTTTTACCTTCAGAAATCTGTTTTATCGAAGGACGGACCTCTTAGTCCAATTTTAAGTAACATATATATGGATTTTTTTTGAAAATATAGCTTTATCATCATGGAACGAAACTTCAAAAATTTGGTTAAGGTACTTAGATGACATATTTTGTATTTGGAAAGCAGATTACAATGAACATGAACATTCCTTTCAATACATAAATTCTTTAACACCTTCAATGAAATTCACTTTTGAAGAAGAAGAAAACAATAAACTTCCATTTCTTGATGTGATGGTAGAAAAACAAAATAATTGTATATAAAAACATCAGTTTATAGGAAGAAAACTCACTCTGGACAGTATTTAAATTTTTATTCTATTAGCCCTGATTACACTAAAGTAGGAATTGCCCAAAGCCCTTTTAACAGAGCAATTAAAATTTCACCTACTGATTAAGATTTGAATGAAGAAATTAAATTAATATTTTAAGAACTCAAAAACAATGACGATCTAGAAGATATAATAAAAAAGCATACTACAAAACTAAAAATAACATTAATAAAATTAAAAATAATGATTACATGAAACCTATTACAACAGTAGTCATTCCATACATTAGGGTTAATTTTAAAAATTAAAAGAATTAATAATAAATTCAACATTAATGACCTTATGTTGAATTTATAAGGCACCTTTATAAGGTATAGATGACCACTTCATTACATTGCACTCCCTTTGTCTCTCTGACTTTCTTCCTCTTGCATTTTGATTTCATTTTACTGCATTTTTTTTTTTCATTGTGTGGTTTTTTCATAGTAACTCTAATCTAAAGTTACTCAACATTTTCTTGTTTTAAATATTGTCTAAAATTGTTTAATATTTATTTGATTGTATTTCATTGCTATAATTCATCTAATTGTGTATTTTATTTAGTTTGCATTTTTATTTAATCCTGACTAAGAGTAGTCCATTAGTATTAGTAATAGTTAATTGTTCATTGTGTTGTTTAAGATTGAGCTTTTATTATCTTTTTTATTTTTGGAATTTAAGAACTCTCTTCCACACACAAGCCTTGGGCTTATGTGGAAGGCACTCACATTTCTAACAGTAACTATTTTCTTTATTTAACTTTTTGTCTATCCCTATATATGAATTGTTATATCAATGTATTTATTTCTTTCATGTAACTATGTAATTTATGTAACCTTACGCTTTGTGTATTTTAGTGAGTAAATAAAGATCCTGATTCGATTTGAAGTGGGGACTAGGCTTTAGGGACTGTTTGGTGCTGCAGTTACGCCTTTTATGGAATTTGGTTTCAGCAGTATGGGGCTACTTGCCACACATCCGGACCCTCATGACTTTTTTACGTCAGTTGTTTCTGGGATACTTGACTTCGTGATTAGGTTATGTTTCGTGAGTTGCACGATCCTAATCAGTTTTGAGTATAGATGACCACTTCATTACATTGCACTCCCTTTGTCCCTCTGACTTTCTGCCTCTTGCTCTTTGATTTCATTTTACTGCATTTTTTTTTTATTGTGTAATTAAACCTTTTACATATTATGACTTTTGGCTATTGGGTGATTTAAATAGTAAATGTTTTTGTCGAAGCTCCCAGATGTAGCTGAACTTAAGACTTTGCAAAGGCTGTCCGCCATGTTGGTTTTAATACCATAAGATTAATGTTATTTTCAGACTGCACACATGATCACACGTACTCTAATTAAACAGTTATTTTTATACGAATATTCCAAACAAATTGCATTTAATCAAGAATGAAAATGCACGTTTTGGAATTGATTTGCAAATTTCTTATCAGTTATATATAACAAATATTTTTAAAATTTGAAGTTTTTATTTTCACCTGTGCGTATGCATTCAAAATATCAAACGCAAACCCAATGTGCAGTATGAAACCTCATACACAACTTTTGGATAATAAATAATGAAAAAAATGTATTCGCAAATAATAAATATTGTTCTTACGGAATAAAACCAACATGGCCAACAGCCTCTGCAGACTCTTCAGCAGTGCATAAAAAATGAGGTTGCTGCTATTTCTTTACCGATGTTACAATAAGTACAGTAGGAGTAGGCCTACGATTTTTTAAACTTTTACCCTGGCTTACATTTATTTTAGCCTGCATTATAACGGGGCTGGCTGAATAAAACATGCTTTTGTTCCCACCCACCCACCTGTATGCGTACTGTAGCATTGACCCACCCGCCCACCCATACACGTACGGTGGCATTGACCCACCTGCCCACCCATACACATACTGTGGCATTGACCCACCTGCCCACCCATACACGTACTGTGGCATTGACCCACTTGCCCACCTATATACGTACTGTGTTATTGACCCGACCGCCCTCCCATACATGTACTGTGGCATTGACCCACCCGCCCACCCATACACGTACTGTGGCATTGACCCACCCGCCCACCTATACAAGTACTGTGGCATTGACCCACCCGCCCACCCATACACGTACTATGGTATTGACCCACCTGCCTACCTATATGCATACTGTGGCATTGACCCACCTACCCACCTATACACATACTGTGGTATTGACCCACCTGCCCACCTATACACGTACGGTGGTATTGACCCACCCGCCCACCTATACACGTACTGTGTTATTGACCCGACCTTCCTCCCATACATGTACTGTGGCATTGACCCACCCGCCCACCCATACACGTACTGTGATATTGACCCACCTGCCCACCTATATGCATACTGTGGCATTGACCCACCCGCCCACCTATACATGTACTGTGGCATTGACCCACCCGCCCACCCATACACGTACTGTGGTATTGACCCACCTGCCCACCTATACGCATACTGTGGCATTGACCCACCCACCCACCTATACACGTACTGTGGCATTGACCCACCCGCCCACCCATACGTGTACTAGTACTTGTATGGGTGGGCGGGTGGGTCAATACCACTGTACATGTATGGGAGGGTGGGTGGGTGAATACCACTGTACGTGTATGGGTGGCCGGGTGGGTCATAAAAGTATCAAATTGTCGCATTTAATGTTCAACTACGAATTTACAATAGCGTTTATATGGAAACATTAAAAATTCATCAACAATAACATTTTCGATGTGCTATGATTTTTTGATTTTTTTGCTCCACTGTTTACGTTTGATAGTTTTAGATCCACTAATCTGCAGTTTAGTGAGTAAAAAAAGAAACCAGAATATGCACGAGACTCCCCATAGCTTCAAGATTTGGAGTACATTAAGTTGAACCTCGGAACAAAATATTCCACCTGAAATTTTGATCAAGTGGAAAGTATAAGCGGTTCCACACATCTGGAACTCATAATCCTCATCAATCAGTATTTCCCTGGTGAAGATACAGAGTACAAAACAGTGGTCATACAATAGCCTCAGGTACTCAGACAGAGTGTGCTTGCATGTTTTTCATTTCATTGTTTATATGCACGCCTTTTCGCATCTTTTGAGAATAACAAGAAGTGATGGAAATATGTGTTATTCCTGCTGTAGCCGTCAGATAGCATCCAAAGGGAAATAAAAAGCAAGATACTATTGTGAGGGACAAAAATACTCAAATGATGATATCCAAATAAATAAACGGATAATGTATATAAATATCACTCATCACTAAATCTCCCACTTCCCGTCATCTTACAGAGCTGAAATTTGGTACAAATGTTTACTGTGGCCTAAATAGGAAAACAAAAGTATTTTAATCTTGAAAAAATTCTCCTAAGGCGTAGAAAACATCCCTAACAAATTTTTCAATAAGGATAAGATGTGGTTGATTGTAGTAAATTAATAACAACTGTTTTGTAAATAAATAAACATGTTTATATTGTATGTTTGATATTTTATCCTATAGATGGAATAATTACAGTTTACAATTAATTACACTTTTTCTATATATTTTTTCTCTATACAATTACGTGTAAGATCTATTTGAGAAATTTACAATATTCAGATAACGGTGTTGAAATTACCCTAAAGCAGACTTAAAGGGGTTTCTAGACCATACAACTTTGTTTTCTAGAAGAACGTCAGCAGTTTGAACTTTTATATTGACGTGATGGTTTAGGGGGAACCACAGGGGAACGGTAAGAAGCGCAGAGAATAACGCAGAAGCGTAGCAAGGGCTGTTGGCTAGTCATACATAAAGACATCAAGCGGCTGGGGAAATAGCATCCGGAGGGGAATAAAAAGCAATATATGGTAGTGCCTGAAGGGACAAAAATATTTATCTGTTGAGAGTAACAAAAACAGCAAAATTATCCAGATTTGTATTCCAAGCAACAAAAATGTCAAGGTGATTGTATTAAAATGAAATTTAAGGAATAGGTAATCGTATACAGGTACAACAAGAACTTTAGGAAATAGCATTCTAAGTCAAACGAAAGGAATTATGATTGTAGTTCAAGTGGCAAAAATGCCAGGGTGATTGTATTTAGAAAGAATTGAAGGAAAAAGTTAATAGTATTGGGGATTGAGGAGGCCAAAAAGAATTACAATTCAACTCAGTTTGTCCTGGGTTGTGACACATGAAACTTTTAAAAACTAATACAAGGACATAGAGCACATTAAAAGTTATATATAAATAAACAAACAAACAAAAATTGTGAAATCAAACCACAAAATAATGTTAAATAAGTAAAAAAAAAAGGACACCAAGCACATAAAAAAAGTTACAGAGACATAAACCAAAAGAGATGTGTAATCAGAATGGGATGGCTAAGTACCTTCGGTACTCCAATGCAACAAACAAACAAACCATGCAAACAAATGGGGAAAAATATGGACATGAATGAAAACTAAAATCTTGGCGATGGTTTTTTTTCAACTTCGCTCGAACACCACCGCCAAGGATTTTAGTTTTCATTCATGTCCATACTTTTCGAATCTGTATAAATGGTTTGTTTGTTTTGTTTGTTTGTTGTATTGAAGTACCGAAGGTAACTGACCATTTCATTCTGATTTCACAACTTTTTTGGTTCATTTGTCTATAATTTTTGTAATATGCTTGGCTTCCTTTTGTGCTTACTTAGTTTTTTGTGATTTGATTTACTAATACTTTTAAGAGATTAATTAATATTGTACTGGTAATTAATGTATCGGTTTACAAATCTTGTCTCCTCTATTGCTAAAGCCAAGAGCTTTACCAAGAGGATACGGAAAGGAGTATATACCAGGATGGAGTAAGGAATCAGATGACCTTTAAAAAGAGTTTAATGCAACCAAAAACTCCCTCTTGACAGTACAATGGGTTAAAACTGTTGAAGATATAAACTTTACCTACAGCAGTAAAAAAGTGTGGTCTCTTTTAAAGAAACTCTCTACTGGTAAATATCCAAATCAAAGAGAAGTACTCTGCCCAAAGGCCTCTGATATAGCAAAACGGATAATCAGCTTATCAAAGTCAACCTGCCATCCTTCTGACAAACATGTGCTTTACAAGTTATAAAAAGTCAATTAAATTAAAAGAATTAAATAACAAGTCAAATTACAGCTCTGGAAGTCTCCAGAAATTTCATGGAAGAAGAGATGCTATTTCCGCTATATCAGCAGGAAAAGCAGCCGGTCTTGGCGGTATCTTTCCAGAATTTCTGTTGCATGCTGGTAGCAAAGTGAAGCAATGGCTTCAAACAGTCTACAATAAGATACTATCTATAGGAAATTTGCCAAAAGCATTCAAGCGATCAAAAGTAGTATCTGTTCTGAAACCTGGCAAAGATCCTGAACAAGTGGAAAATTATCGCCCAATATCTCTTCTTAGTATTTGTTGCTAGAAAGGCTGTTATACAATAGAATATCACTCATTCTTGATTCCTTTGTTCCAGTTGAGCAGGTTTGGTTTTCGCCCTGACCGAAGTTGTAGCGACCAAATCCTAGCTCTAACATCAATTATCGAGAATGGGTTTGAAAAAAGAAGTTGAAAACATCTGCAGCTTTTATTGATCTTACAGCAGCTTATGACACATTATGGAGCAAAGGTTTGTAGTTAAAGTTCTGCAGCATCCTTTCCTGTCCTTTTCTATTGTGACTTTTGAAGTCAATGCTTAGTGCCAGGCTAGTAAGAGTTTGTCTCCGTCGTGAGGAAAGCTCTGTAGACAGCTGAAGGATGGTCTGCCACAGAGTTCTGTACTTGCTCCATTTTTATTTAACGCTGACGTCCCAATCACAAAGTCTAGAAAATTTACTCGTATATTTGCAGTGATATTGCTTAGCTTACCAACACAAGAACTTCACAACTACTGAAGAAACACTCACAAGTGACCTTGCAGCCCTCGAAGAATATTTTAGAACCTGGAAGCTAAGTCCTAACTCATTAAAAACCGAAGTAGCCTGCTTGCACTTAAGTAACAGACTGGCGAATTGAAAACTGAATATCTTTCTAAATGGTGTAAAACTCCATAATAATGATCATCCACGTTATTAACGTTAAATTGATTGCTGACGCTTAAAAGTCATCTTCTAGAAACAGCAGCTAAAGTCAAAACCAGTGCAAATGTATTAGATCTTATCATCGGAAAACGTGGGAGCCATCGCACACGTCCTGCGTACAACTGCTTTGTTACTGGTCTATTCTAAATAAATAAATAAATTTTCAGCTGCTGAATACAGTGCTCCCGTAAGGCTAAATAGTGTTCACACTAAAGTGATCGATGTCCAACTTAATAGAGTCATGAGAGCTATTAGTGTCCCTCTCAAGTCAACTCCACTTCCTCAGCTCCCGGTGCTGTGCAATATAGCTCCTTCAAAGATAAGATATCAGGCACTACGTAAAGAATTCAATAAGATCTTGAATGCCCCACATCTCCCCATTACACAGGATCTCCTACGTCAGAAAGGTTGCTTAAAATCTTGAAGCCCAACTCTACGTACTGCTTTCCAGTTGAACAGATTAAATTTCTTACCCAATATAAGCTGGGCCACAACGTGGAACAATTTTTATGGACGAAATAAGTTCCTTATTAATGATCCATTAATACCTGTAGGTAGAATGAACCTCCCTCGTAGGGATTGAACACTATTGAATCGGTTCCGAACTGGCGTTGGCGGATGCAATTATTGGAAGTATAAATCGGGATTGGCACTAGATCAGACCTGTGATTGCAGGAAGTCTATCCAAACAATGGATCATATAGTTACAGAGTGCCCCCTGCGCTATTTTAAGGAGGAATTAGCCAGCATAAAAAGAATCAGTGAAGCAGTTCTTAAATGGCTCGATGGATTGGACTTAGCTACGTGATCACATATATTTTTATTACATTATTATGCCTTCATGAATTTTGGACTTCATCCAAATATACATTGCTGCTTTTTAAATTAACAAATAGTATCTGACAATAAACCAAATAATATATACAGGGTGAGTCACGTAAAGTGTCCTAAATGGATAACGGGAGAACGATGTGAGCCAGAATAAAAAACTGAAAACACCACACCCCACTAAGTCATGTGTAGGGAATCCGATGTAAATAATGATTTCATTTCACTTATTTACAGAATATGACAAAACTGGTGGTTCGGATTCCAAATCTCAAAAGTGTGTCATATTGTGCATCATTTTAAAGCTCATTTAAAAAGAAATGGTTTGGTGAAAAAATGTTGCACAAATATTTAACCATTCCAAAATGGCGGTGTTCCGTACTTAGTAATAAATATTGTACATATATTTAATTATAATTCATAATTAAGTAATTTAATAGTTTGTTCCTCTTATTTGTTTTTTATAAACTCTTAAGCATAAATTGTTACTCATAACCTATTCACCTGTTACTATATTGAAATTTAAATAATAATACTGGCCTCTATGCACATGCATTTGCCAAAAGTCAAATATCAGGTGACATTGCTAATCCTTGTAACCGGTGGTGTGAACCCTGTCAACACGCTTCCCTCCTCTACCTAAAATTAAAATCCCAGTTGAACTTATGATGTTACACGGAACGATTCTCTCAGTTTTTGCGTCGCGATTGCCGTGACTCGTGACCCTCTCTTAAACTGTATAATTCTTACTCCATTAACCAGTGATCATGTTTTTTCTCACTCTCTCTTCTCTCGATCTACCCAGTATTTTATTCAATTCTAAAGTGTGTGAACTCTCAATAGTGTTGTGCTCCGAACTGACCGCTAGACAGCATCGACATCCCAGGCCTGGTGGATCAATCTCTACGGTCATCTCACAGCCCTTCTCTCCAAGATTTACACTATCTCCTCTAAAGGTACAGTTGGTTCTTTCCATTAATTTCTACATGTAAAACAAATATCCCTGTGATCGTTCATGGTAGCGTCTTTTGTACTATTTCTTTTACTAACGTGGACGTTGGTTGGTCCTCCGAAAACGCCTTAAATGTAACAATATCTCAAAACGCCCTTAACAGGCGGACCAAAACATAACAGATTTGGACATTTGCAAAAATCTCTCTATTTTTCTGTTCTTTTCTTTTTTTCAATACAATATTTTAGCCAAAATTTTTAATTACAGTATTTAGTATCTTGCCTACCCCCAAAAATAAAGATATTTTGAAAAAGTTAAAAAGTTGGTAACTCAAAATTCTTAAGTGAAAAGGTATGTCATGGCGAACCTCATGTTGTAAATGTTTTAAAAATAACATTTTTTTACATTCAAACGATTTGTCCATTTCTAACTGTTTTGGAATTAGAGCTAAAAAACTGTTATTTTAACAAATGTTCAATGCTGAAATTGTATAGTTTTTGCATTATTAGAAGCTATAAGAACACTCAGTGTATGTATTGACTTAATTTGGGTATCAGAAGCTGCACAAAAAACCTATACGAAAAAAATCATCTGACGCTTTTTATGTTACTTCATTGTCTGTTGATACCCAAATTAAGTCAATAAATTCACTGAGTGTTATTATAGTTTCTAATAATGCAAAAAGCATACAATTTCAGCACTGAACATTTGTTAAAATAACATTTTTTAGCTCTAATTCTAAAACAGTTAGAAATGGACAAATGGTTTGAATGTAAAAAAGTTTTATTTTTAAAACACTTACAAAATGAGGTACGACATGACATACCTTTTCATTTACGAATTTTGAGTTACCAGGTTTTTAACTTTTTCAAAATATTTATATTTTTGGAAGTAAGAAGGATTGTTCAAATATTATTATGTGGCATGTCATTTTATAGGAAATTTACAAATTAGAATGTTTTAGCTTAAATATAATATTGCAAAAACAGAAAAATAGAGCAAATTATGCAAAAGGCCGAATTTTTTATGTTTTGGTCCACCATTTTTGAATGGTTAAATATTTTTACAAAATGTGTTCACCAAAACATTTCTTTTGAAATGATGTACAATATGACATCTGTTTGTATTTGACAATTTTGAAATTTGGAATCCGAACCACCCGTTTTGGGATATTCTTTAAAAACTATTTTAATTGGATTCCCTGCACATGACTTAGTGAGGTTTGGTGTAGTCGTTTTATTATAGCTCACACCATTCTCCCGTTATCCATTTAGGATACCTTAAGTGACTCACCGTGTATAATACTAATTGAAATCTGATGTGCTGGCCATAAACTGTTCACGTTTATTTTTCTGTACTAGGGACAAAGTAAAATAATCACAAACAGAATTATTGACACTTTTAAAGTTTTTTATTGCAGAATTTTTACTGTACCAGCCGTTATTGTAACCAATATGACACCCTTGATCTGCCACAAATTACACACGAGTCTTGAGTACGGAAGTAATTCGGGCAATTCAAGTCTTTTAACAACATTCCATTAGATTCATTACAACATCCATCCTTTTACCAACAATAATAATGTTTGTTTTATCTTGTAAAAATACACTTTCGTATCAGAAACTTCCAAAAATGTTACTCTACTGGCACATTTGATTTACAAATTATTGAACTCATTTGAATGTGGCCTATGGGAAAAAAAAACACAGTGAGTCCTTCCTTAATGCTTGACTTGGCACTTAAAGTACAACAGATTATAACAGACGAATATTTCTTTAGTAAATTTCAACATAATAAAGTATAAAGCACCTCTCATCTGCATTGGAAAAAATTACAAAGCTATACAAGTTTTATATTTTTGTTTAATTATTCAATGTACATTTTTTACCAGTATATAGCTCTTTCATATGTTTTAACATTACAAACCAATAAGACTTACCTGGTACACTTGAGGATCAGCTTTGGTAGGTTGATTGAACAAGTGTGGAATTATATATGAGCAGATCCGCAAACCTGTCAAATTGTCATTCTGATACGGGGTGACTGCTTAAACACCTGTGGATGATTGACACTACGTTGTTACACATATCAAAGGGCCACTCAACATTGGAAAAACGAGCTTTGCTATAATATTTGATGGATTAGTAATTACTAACAGAGTAAAACGGACAAAAAATACTTGGATTTTCTCATATTATGATAAATAAATTTTAAATCAAATAGAAATGTCAACACATTTCCAATAAATAATTGCTCGTAACATTATTCTGAATGAAAGAAAGAAAGTGATGAATGAATTTGGTTGCTAAGAAGGTACTTTGTTATTTTTTAAAGAATTATTTTATGAAGTAAAATGGTTTTGCAAACAAAAATTTACAATTTTCTTCACAATACATGTCTTGTTTGGTTTGGGAATGTGGTTCTTAAGATAGATGGCTCATACAAGATAAATTCTCCTTTAGTAGAACAGTTTAACTGGTGAACCTTCGACATTATTGTGTGTTTTAAGGTTGACATTATCCAATACTTCTCAGTATTTATAAAACGTTTTTTCACTATCATATTAAAGTACTAATTCTAACATTTCATTTAGAATAACTATGAATTTTCAAGTATTTCAAGGAGGCTTGCTGAAAACTGACAACAATCCATCTAACAATATCAAGATTGGCCTGTACCCTGATGCCTTTCTTCTAGGCAAATCGGTACTGATGGTATAAACTTATATGCTTCTTCAAATGAATAAATCATAGATCACATCAGACAAAATCCTGCTTTAACAGAATGGCTCTCATTCACAACACACAAACTCATTTATATCGAAAATGGAGAGTTGTGAACATTTAGTACAACATCAAATGTTACATTTTGAGAAAGCCTACACACAAAAAGAGACTCTATAAATCACCATGCAGTACTTACTAGGCAACAGTAGTTTGCCAAGTTGAGAATCAACAATCAAAATCATTCATGATAGCTCCTAAAGTAAAAAATAAACTTTACCATTCCAATAGTATAATTCTGCCAATACAAGGACTTTTATTGCCAAATACAACATAATCAGAAAACAACAGTCTGACGATATTGTCATTGGTAGTGAAAGGGCACATTAAATTATTGGAATAGTGAAGTTTATTTTTTACAAGTCATAATCATGTTTGGCTTACTTAATGCTTACAAAGTGAAAGTTTGCCTCTATCTATCTACATATATAAAAGCCAAATACCACTCACTGATCGCTCTACAGCCCAAACGGTAATACCTAGGAAGCTGAAATTTTTACACAATATTCCTTGCATACTGAATGCGTGCAATAAGAGAGGATTTTGGGAAATTCCAACTCTAAGGGGGGTTTTGGGAGTACCAAAAAGCCCCAAAAGCGTAGTGTAGTCGATCCAGTTTTTGGCTCTACTGGCTTAACCGTTCATTGAATTTAAAATTTGTCAGAAAATCCCTAGTCTGGAATTAGATTATCTACAACTTTGGTCTCTTGCATTTTTTTCATATCTCTCACCGTTTGGCTTAAAAAAGCACAAACTTCCAAAATTTGTTAAAAAAGTGGAGAAATCACGCTGTTTTTGGCAAATATTTCTCTAATAATTAGTTGGTTTAACTTTTTTAACACATAGTATTACGGTAAAGAATGTAGTTTTCAGCAGCTTTCAACAGCTTTAGCGCCAGAACAGCCCAAAAACAATATTAAAAAATAAATATGAAAAGCAATATGTCGGCCATAAGTGCTGTATTTGACTAATTTATTTAATTTTTATAGCCGGTTTTTTTCTTATAGTGTTTTAGTTTTAGGAATAAGATAACGTTACCAGGATAAAATAATATATTATTTCTTTACTAATTAAGACCAAATAACTTTATGTCTACAATGATAGGACCTAGGATATTAAACCGTTGCACGTATATCTATCTATATTAAATTTTTATATAACGACTTTTGTAGTCACTTGAGTAGCTACTGATCTAAATTTAACGAAGGTTGTTTAGTTAGCTGTTTTTTACTTATATAAAACTAACAGTTAAAGAGGGTGTGATGCATAAAATTGATGTCAGACTCGGTCATGAATTTCTGAATTTAGTCTAAAGGTCAATACTGATAACACACCTCCCTCCCTCAGAGAACAGACATTCTTGCACACAGTGTGGTTTGTTCAGTCCAGTTGCTGTTCTGTTACAGACAGCTTCCGTGCTTTCCTATACTACTACTCCTGTTGGATTCAGTTAAAAATATTATTATAAATTTCTTATTAATTCTTACCTTTCTTTTATTTTCAATTAACTTACCGCTAAGTAATTAAGTAAATAACCGTAGCAAAGCACGGGTACTCGGCTAGTGTTACATATATCTTACATAATATAGTCAGTTTAAACCATTTCTTGTTGACTATGACTTTCTGAAGTTTTATTAATGGTGTACTATTGATTTTAACAAACATTCTTATTGAGTGAGTTATTAGGCCTAATGTTTTTAAATTTTGAACAAAATTGTGGACTTTTACTTAACTTGCTTGAATGATAATTGAGCTATTAAAGTGACACACGATCATGACATAATATGTAAACATAGATATCCTGTTAAATTATATTCAGAGTTAAGTGTTTGTATATATTTATAGGCCCATTCAGCAATGGACATTCAGTTTTAATACAAGGTGTTTCAGAGTATCAGATCAGACTACCCGTGCATTATCTATTGCAGCTAAACAAACCAAGCTGCATAATTTGTTTCAACTGCAACCCCCATTTTGACCCCAAAGAATTAAACAATTATTTTAAACCTGAAAATCCCCAAAACGGCATTTGGGAGGGAGTAAGGTTAGTTTTTCGGAAATGTTCAAAAGAAACGTAGGTCTCCTCATTTTTAAGGTCTCACATTAAGGCTTATTATTTCGACATACAAATTTTCGAAGTATTCTTACTCCTAGAGGTAGGGAGGGCTACAATGTAACAAATATTTATTTTTAAAGTTGATGTTACTGTAACTCTTCTGTACATCACAACGATATAAATATTGTATCCAATACTATCAGTGATGTGCTTTTTCAATTAACAATACACTTGGACAACTATTTCCCCATCTTCTCAATTTAAAAATTTAGTTAACATTTTAAAAATAAAAAAGCTCTAAGCTCAACATTTTAAATAGGATTTTATATATATAATATGTCATTGTAGCATATGAATCCAAACATTTTTGTATTTAAAGTTTTTACCACATCTCTTTTTGTTTTTAAATAGCGGACGAAACCCCACTTTTTACTTTAAAAATGGGGTAGGTAATACGGTTTTCAAATAGCAGATGAACATTAACGTTTCACATCCCTTTGTTTTTCATCTATATTTTACCTTTTCCTTGTCAGTTTTTTTAAGTTTGGCCTTTAATTAACGAATAAATAAATTGTTGAATTTCTGGCCAGCTGACTTATGTTGTATTTCTGAATTTTGTTATGTATTAAAAATTCAGAAATACCTCTGGGATTTAAGGTATACAAATATATATATATATATACTAGCTGTACCCGCCCGCTTCGCCGGTCATAATATTGAGTTTTGATTGTATCATTGAAATGTGCAGCAACCTTTCAGTTTACATAGTATCCAATTTACAACAGCTGATGTTTTGTGTAGTTTACTGCTGTACTCAATTATTTTTAATTTTGAAAGTTTTGCCTACCACAATTTTATTCTATTTGTTTTTATTTGACAGATGTTAATCAAATAAATCAATCAATTAATATAGCTTCACAAGAAATCAAAACATAAAAATATAAACAGTTTAAAAAATTAACACATGGTTTAATTTAATTTTGACATATTTAAAACCCACAGCTGATATTCTTTTTATATTTGACTTATTATACCTTCATGCATCCTGCTATTTGATTAACATTGAAACTTTAGAAGTCCAAGAGACGGAGCCCTGAGGGATTAAAGAAACGGGAATAGGACAGAAACCTTCCCTGGGGTATATAGAACAACTTCCCCAAGTTTCATGGCGATCCTGGACGGTTTGGTAGCGCATAAAGGACAGACAAACATACATTGTATTTTATAGATATAGATTTATATATATATATATATATATTAAATATATAGGTCCTTTAATCCTTAAGAATTTGGATTTTACTTATATCACCAGGAGACCGAGCTTCGCTCAGTTGAATTTTGCAAACTGAAGAGGATTCTAAGGATTGTTAGTTGTTGCTCTTCCTTGTAGGTTAATAATAACATTTTGTTTCGGAGGTATTCTACGTTTACCTTTAGCCCCTTTGTGGAACTCGGCCTACTGCCTCGAGATATAATGTTCGGCCTCACCAAGGAACTCTGCTTCAGTCCCATTTGTGGATCTAGGCATGTCGCCTTGTGAGGAAGATCGACCTACAGCCTCGCCAGGATTCTTAAGCAATGTCTTTTCTAAAATGTGATGGTATATTAGTAATTAAGAGAAGAATACCTTTAATTTGATACTCCACTTGGGTGTATTTGTTTAACATACCCAATTAACAAGGAGTTTAAAAAAACAGTGATAGTAAAAACAATCTGTCAAAATATATAAGTTGGAATTAAACACAAACACATGTTCAAAAAAATAACAAAATATTAAATAATTCTACCACATATGAACAAGTAAGTAAACAAAGCACACATTTTCTTCTAAACAATAAATTGTTAAATAAATCCCACATGGGATGTCTAGGAGCCTCTGGTGCAGAAATAAGAATTTCCCAGGGTTGAGACCGGTGCCAATCGTTTTCTCGTAGAAAGAAACCCCTAAAAATTTAAAAATCCTTGGACCCAAAAAAATGTTCGTCCGGACGTGGCATGTTTTAGGGGGTCGAACATGCCCACCTAAAAATTTATTGTGGGTGGAGACTTCAATGCTAAGCATCACCATTGGGGATTCAGAATTATTGGGGATCGTCGAGGAAGAGTATTGTTTAGAACCGTTCATGACAGCAACCTACAATGTTTATCTTCAGGGCCATCAACAAACTGGCCATCAGATTTGAATAAAATCCCTGATTTACTGGATTTCTTTGTCGTAAAAAGTATATCACCAAACTTTTTCTAAGTAAATTCTTGTCTAGACTTATCATCAGATCATTCACCCGTTCTACTAATGTTTAGTGCATGTGCATTTAGTCTTGATAAACCAAGCCTTTCAAACAAATACACTAATTGGGAATTATTTAGGAATGCAGTTACTAATAATATTGATCTAAAAGTCCATCTGAAAAGAGCAGCTGATTTGGAGCAACAAGTATATGAATTTAGCTGTGCCATTCAATCTGCAGCGTGGGAAACAACTCCACTGCCAGCTAGCTAATTCTTGCATGCACAAACCTGACAACTATCCACTGTACATTAGACGTATGATTGCTGAAAAACGTAGGTTACGAAGGATTTGGCAAACTTCAAGGAATGCTAATGACAAAAGACATGTTAACCAAGCCGCTAGGCAGTTAAACAAGATCTTTTCCAAATTAAAAATCAGTGGGGTGAGAACTTTACTGAGAATCTAACTTCAACTGCTGACACTCGTATATATCTCGTATATATATATATATATATATATATATATATATATATATATATATATATATATATATATATATATATATTACTCTCTTTGGAAATAAAGAGAGTAAACAATAAATTTTTATTGTTATTATTTGTTTGAAAATTAATAAACTCTGAAGTTCAATTAGGCCTACCCAAAATCTGATGAACCCTAAAACGAGCAACAAGATATTTTTCTTAAATTTAATTATTTCTATTTGTTAAAGTTTTTCCGTTTAATTTTTAAACATTCAAATTTATATTTTTTCTAATAAACTATTTTGAACGTAACTTGTGCTTTTTTTCTGTGTCCTCCTGAGTCCAGTGCCTTCGCACCCACCCTCGATGGTCCCAGTAATGTTTTTACGAGGGTGGGTTGCAATACTCAGCCAGTAAACCCCATTTCTCAAGTGTTCCTTGTTTGTGCCTGAAAGCTGTTTTGGACACTTGAGTGTTGAACTGGCCAGTGGTAAAAAAATATATATATATTAAGATCTCATTATGACAAATAACAAATAAGGCATGCATTTTAAATTCAAACACATATTTATTATATCTTTGTAGCAAAATATAAAATCCAAATTTTACTAGAAAATATACATATCATCCACCATTATAAAATACTAAATCACTTTTCCAAGCACTACATTTAATCACGAATAAAAATAAAACAATTGGGAGTTGTTTGAAATTCATTGTATCGTTGGAGAATTACATTCTTAAAATGTTTTGTTGAACTGTCATCAGATGTACTTAAGAGGGCTCTAAAGGGGGAAAAATATACAAGTCATGCGATACTGGCGAGAGAATTTGGACCAACGTCAAGTTTTTTTTCATAGGAAGTTTAATATGCTTGACAGAGTACAATACATTTCCTTGAATCATTTCCTGTTTAGAATCATTTTCGTAGTATTTTCAACTGGAACCCCCAATTACTCCTCCCCCACCTGCCGCCTCCTCAGTTGGCTACGCCCGACCATCTCTGTCTGAATGTATGTTGAGCAGAAAGACAAATTCTTTTCAACAATTGTCAATTTTCCAGTCAGTACCGGCATTGCTGCTGTATTTTATTTTTTAACATGTTTTTATGTAATTTTTTTGTAAAAATAGTAATATTTGTTTAGAAAAGTACACTTTATACAGCGAAATCAAATTATTCACTGATAAAATTGGGGGTCTACTAAAATATTGAATTTCTACTTTAAATGTTTTCCAAATGCATAATTCTTATTAAAATCTTGTTATTCTCAAAACGGTTAAAAATTAAAATGGTTAGGCATAGGCTTACCATACATATATTCTACAATTGAAGAGTTTGATTTATAAACATAAAGATACGCTTTACTATAAACTGAGTAAACTACGTTACAAAGTATGGTTTTTGTAAATATTCCTTAAAGCTGTTGAATTATGCTCTAAATATTGGTTTTTATGTGGTTAAATATTTAATAAAAGGCATCAATTTGCAAAGAAATGTCTATTTCGTATCTCTTTATGTTCGGTTGAAGATTAAACCAAATAATATTAAATGAACGCCACAACAATTCTCAACATACGTGTAAAGCATTAAAGGATACGCTTTACTGAAAACTAAATAAAATACGTTAAAAAGTAACGGTAAAAAATACTCCTGATAATTTATTTTACGTTTTATGAATGTTGTACGGTTTATTAATTATTTTTAACAAAATACAAAATGATTTCACATAAACTATCATAGTTTTATGGCAATTATAACATAAACACACTAATTTCCAAAAAATAGTCGAAATGTGGCCACTTTTTTATTTGCTTCTGAAGTATGCTGAATGAATTACTACAATACATGAAAATAACACTACGGGGACAATTTGTTTTCAAAAAGCAGACATTTTGTTATAACAAACGTTTTCGCAGACAGAGACGGAAACCAAAGCGAGCCATATGAATGATATAAATTATAATTAAAATAATATATTATAATCTTGCTCAATTTTCCCATTGCCATGAGAAATGTTTATTTTACTTCGACAACAGTTATTACACAATTACTTTTCAAACATTTCAGTTTTTACTGATAAATATTTAACAGTATTTTAGGAGTGATTAATTTAATATGATTTAAATAGCCCTACACAAATTACTAAATATGATGATTTTTTTAAACACATCTGTTAAAAATGACCAACAATCAAAATAAATCAATCCCTAAATACTGTAACAATACGACGAGTGTCTGAAAAAAAAAAAAAAAAAAAAAAACAGTTATAATTTTAATTTTAACAGAGACAGCCTGCCAAAGTCTGGCCAAAAACAGTCCTAATTTTAACTATTAACAGCAAATTTTAACTGAGACAGCCTGTTAAACAGCTACAAGTCTCCTAATTATATCCTACTTGATTTCAACTAGACAAAATTGAAGATTAATAGTATACCATGAACACTGATAACATTACAGGCAATTTCACAGTAGGAGACATAGTGTTTGTTAAGTGAAAGGTTATCCACATTGGCCAGCGCAATTAAAAATCATTATTAATGATGACAACTCTAACTCACCAAAATACTGTGTGCACTTCTTTGGAGATAACAAAGTTGGAGATATAAAAAAAAAAGATATAATAACTTATTTTGAAAATAAACTTGTTTATGGGCAAGCTAAATCCGATAATTACAAAAATAAATGTTTCAATCGTGCCCTTAATGAAGCCGAAATAGCATTCAACAAGCTGCAATCGTCAAAATCAATGTCTGCTACAACTAGTAGCATACTCATATAAATACTAATTTTGCACAGAACAGTTTCTTGAAGCATCCAGATCACCAAATCCTGATTCAACATGAACGTATAACAGATATACAAATGACAAAATCTGTCAAAGAACATCTTCCCAAGTTAATACTTAGTAGTGATAGCCATGGACGAGGTTTAGGTCTTCAATTAGAAAATTTAATGGGTGTGACACATAATATTTACAGCCATGTGCAGCCTGGGGCACCTTTAGAAGTTATACTGGAGTCATTAACACGCAGTACAGACATGAAAAAGATGACAAAGAAAGACTTTTGTATAATAATAGGAGGAGGCAACAATAATGCTAACAAACAACTGAATGGGAAAAAAATTAACTTCATATAAACTCCTGAATTATATGAGAAATAAAATTAACAGAATTCAAACATACCAATATCATACTTTCAACTATTCCATATAGATATGACCTGAATGAAAACTCCCATGAAAACAGACTTCTCAAAAAAATAAACATTGGAATTAGAAGCCAAGCACAAAACAACAATAACATCATCCTGCTTGACCTGAATTTACTAGAGACACAAGCCATGGTCTACATCTATCTTGAAGGGGAAAAAAACATATCGCTAAGCTCATTAATCAAATGACCTGTCACTGTGCTAAAGCAAGCAGCTGTAGTACAATTCAAACAAGTACAAGAGACAGTACACTCAAGAACGGGAGCAGCGTTTATCGTAGCTTGCAACAGCGGAGTGAAGGTCGAAGTAAAATGAGCTACGACCACTCAATCCTTAAGAAAGGGAGCAGTGTTCATCGTGGCCTACAACAGCAGAGTGAAGAATCAAGTAAAACAACCTACAACCACTCAACTCTTTCGAAAGGTCAAGGAAGTCCTGGTATGAGGAAAGAAGACAGAGCCCTATCACTCGAATCCCTGGAGGATTTCCCGCCACTACCAGCTGTCATCCATACATTAGAAGACAAATACAATAACTCTAGCGATATACACAACACATCTAGTAATACAAATGATAATATAAAGGTACAAAGACAGGTATTTGAAAACCAAAATTATATAACTCAACAAATTAAATCTACTGGAATAGAAAAGAAATCTCAGTTAGGTCACAGCATTGCCAGCAATTTAAACTAAGAGTATCTGACAAAGAGTATCACTCTGCATGTTCCAATTTCAGTAACTACCTTAAAAGCTAGTAATATCTCCACAACCTTAGAACCACAAAATTGCCATAGTAATATTTTATATTTAAATATACAGGGTCTGAAAAATAAGATAGATATTTTAGATAGTTTTATCAGCAATAGTAAAGGACTAAATAATGAAATATCAATGATATGCTTATCTGAACACTGGCTTAATGAAGATATGCCCAATCTAGCATGTCCAAAAGATTTCTTCTGTGTATCCGATTTCTGTAGAAAAGATCACAGGAGAGGTGGTACCTCTATTCTTATTAACAAAAAATTTAATTCTAAAAAAATTGATATCTTAACTTTTTGCTCAGAACTTAATTTTGAAGCATGTATGGCTGCTGTTGATAGCCTTAAAGTTATAGCAGTTTCAATTTATCATTCACCTGCAGGTGACCCAAATATCTTTCTAGAAAAACTGGAGAAATTTTTTACTTTCATCTCTTCATTTTGTGATTCAATTGTAATGGGAGGTGACATAAATGCTAGCTTTGACATAACATCCCACAAAAAAAACAACAAGGGAGTTTTTAAATATTTTAAGGCAGCATAATTATTTTTGTATTAATGATAAACCAACCTGAAAAAACCATTGCATTGATAACATATTTTTAAATTGCCCAGATCTTGTAATCTCATGTAACATCTTTAACTTTCCTTTTTCAGATCATGATGGTCTTATCTTAAGTATTAAAACTAATACTTTTTCAAAAATATCTAAACACTCGAAAAGAACCAGAGAACAATCTGCACCATTTGTAATCAGTTTTCCTAAGTCATCAATTGATGATCTGATCAAAAGCCTTTTGTCCCATGATTGGAATCCCTTACTTAAGAATGAAAAAACTTTAAGTGCGCAACAATTTTTCAAGAATTTTTTTCAGTTATAATTAATAACTTGACATTTTTTTCTGTATTAAAAAAACAGTGATCCTCAGGTAAATATATCAAAAATAACATTGAATGGTATACAAGGGAACTGGCCCAAATGAAAGAGAGACTTTTATTTCTTGACAAATTGGTGAAGAATTCTAGTTATGACAGGCTTCATGCTGAATATGCTAATCTTAAACAGCTTTATAAACAGTCAATCAAAGACGCTAAACTGGCTCACAATGCAGAAAAAATAGAAAATAGTAAAAATAAATGTAAGGCTGCATGGAACTTAATAAAAGAAAATATAAATAACTCATCTTCACAAACAGACATACATATTAGCCCAGACCAATTTAATAATTTTTTTATTAATTCAATTAAACAAATAAAAGACAATATTAAGAAGCCCAACAATATCAATAGTATAAGCTTAGTCAAAAATCATCCTGTCAAGAGAAATAAATTTTATTTATGAAAGTCTCAGTTGATAATGTCACTAACGATGTTAAAAGACTAAAAAATTCTGAAAGCAAGGATATTTATAATTTATCAAATAACATGTTTAAGAAGATTAGTCATAGAATTTTGAATCCTTTAACCACATGTATAAATAAATGTATGAAAGAGGGTATTTTTCCAGACGAACTGAAGTTGTCTAGACTATGCCCAATCTTTAAGAAAGGGTCAAAACAACTTGCTGAAAGTTATCGCCCTATATCCATTGTACCAGTGATATCCAAAATTATAGAAATTATAGTACATGATCAACTTGTCACCTATCTGTAAAACAATAATTACCTGAATTCATCACAGTTTGGTTTTAGAAGAAATAAATGTACAATTGATGCACTAGTTAGGGAAATTATAAAAGTTTTTGAGAGTAAGGCCTTTGAGCAAGGCATTTGATTGTGTTGAACATGATGAGTTAATCTTAAAACTAAACTACTATGGGATAACTGTATTTCTGCTAAGTTTTTTCAAGACTATTTAAAAAATCGTAGACAAAAGGTTTTAATTAATGGAAACTGGTCCAATGAACTAGTGGTTGAGTGTGGAGTACCTCAAGGGTCGGTGTTGGGACCCCTGCTATTTTTACTATACATAAATGACCTTCCAAGTGCTATTAAAACCAAATCCTTTTTGTATGCAGTCGATACAACATTCTTAAACAGTAACACAAATTTTAACACTTTACAAGACATTGTACATGAAACACTTGATGAAGCATCTTTGTGGTTTAGGACAAATGGCCTTTTATTAAATGAAACTAAAACCCAAAATATCATGTTCAGTTTAAGACAGAGTCCTGCAAATAACTTACCTAATGATTTCCTTCCCAGTGTTAAATTTCTAGGTATTCATATTGATTGTAACTTATCATGGAACTCTCACGTTGAGTATATTTCTAAAAGATTATCTAGAGTAATCTTTTTACTTAAACGCTTAATGGACAGTGTCCCGGAAAGTTATGTAAAAACCGCATACTATGCTTTTTTTCAATCTATAATTAGATACGGACTTATAATATGGGGCTATAGTACTAAAGTTAGTGACATTCTTATTTTACAAAAGAAGGCCATTAGACTGATAAGTAAAGCACAACCATTGGACCACTGCAAACCACTTTTCATTGAGCTCGAGTTTCAAACTGTTATAAATTGTTTTTTATTTAATGTCATACATTTAAAAAAATAGCCCATCCCTCATTCTTAGCAGCAGCATTCACAGCTATAATACTAGAAATAAAAACAATATTGCCATAGAGTTTTGCAGACTGAGTAGAACCCAACAAAGTCATGTTTTTATTTCCCAGAAGATTTATAATAAATTAAAAGATTTAGTTAATAAATACCCGACAACACTTTTTAAAATCAAACTGTATAACTGGTTGTTAAAAAATCCATTTTATGAACTAGGGGAGTTTTTCAGTATGCAAGATATTAGTTTCTAGGTTGTTGGACCTGTACTTTAGAATCATACCTGTTATGTAAATTACTGTTTACTTAAATGACAGTTTGTTAAACC
>JAQJVL010000231.1:708429-782788 GCA_035578905.1 Stictocephala bisonia
AAAACCAAACTAAGCAGAACATCTTATTTGAGTAATTTATTAATAGTTTAACAATTTCAATACACAAGTGAACGTCACACAATATAAATTTCATAAAGTATAATTCTTATACTGTATTCATAAAAAATAAGTGCAATATGTAGGCTACGAATGTTATGGTGATCGATTTCTGCAAACTACCTTAATTGATCACCATTATATTTGTTCAGTTTATATTAATATTATATGATCACCGTAATATATGTTCAATTTATATTAATATTGTAATATTATACAATATTAAATTCATCTACCAACACGCACTATGCTAATTAAGAACACTTTTTTCTAATTCGTATTTTTTTATTTTCCTTCACATTGCACAATGTTTAAATATCACTTATGTCAAGTTTTACCCTCCTAAGCCTTCTCATTGGCTGTTCAACGGAAGACACCGTGAGTGGTACGAGGTTCGCACACGCTATTCGTTATTATAGTTCATGAATGAACTGTAATAAATGAATAGTTATGCGTTAACGTTACTATTTTTATATTTTAAAAATAAAATAAAGGCCAATAGAGACAGTGACTTAGAATTACTTATTGATTTGATCAAACCGGAATTATTGAATTAATATTTTTACTGTAAGCATTCGTTAATGTAGTTTATATGATTTATTTCATAGACATGTTGTTAAAAGATGATTATTACAGTATTTGTCATGCCATAATAAATATTGTGCACTGTCATTAAGAACAAACATTTTATGCTTTACTTTATGGTTAGATTATATCAGGAACCACATGGGAACGCACATTTTAATTTAAACGAAATTAGCCATACAAAAGTACTGTAAGTAGACTAACTCTAAGTAAGTAAATCAGTCTGTAAAATGATACTGATATCCGTCATTGTAGGCCTACACTGCATCCATTGATGTTAAGTTAAATGAAGACAAATTTTTATGAATGATGTAGTAAAATCAATCTGCGACTAAGTAGTTCGAGTTTTTGTCACTTGGATCTCACGAATCACCGAATTTTTTAGCAATAAATTACCATGCAGGCATTTTCGCGGTCCCATACTGCGGCTAAAGCTTTACAGATATGGATCTGAAACCAAAACTAAATTTAAACTAGATACATTTCTGACTAAAATCACTTTTTAAAATTTCGATAACAGCTCTCGTTTTATTTTGGAACACGTTTAAATATTGGTTAACTTCAATAACCTATAAAATCAAAATGAAGGAGAATTCGAAAATTTTAAAAAGCGATTCTAGTCAAAAATGGCTTTATCTTTAAAAAGATACGTCATTTATAATTTTACGACAGTAAATAAAGGCTGTATCTTGGACTGCGCAAAGCAGTTTTTACGCTTCTAAGCGTGGGGGTTTAGAGCCCTCTTAAGGCATGTTGTTATGAGATTTCAGACCCATTAATTTCCTTAAATAATTTTTCTTTCTCTACCGGTTGCTTTCCTGAGAAACTTAAATATACGATCGTTAAACCTGTTCACAAAAATGATGATCGTCTTCAGATAAAAAAATATCTCCCGTCTTCTTGGTCTCAGTGTTGTTCAAGGCGTTTAACAAAATATTTGTCTTGCACCTTTCGGCCTTTCTTCATAGATGGAAGGTATTGGACGACTCACAACACGGCTTTCGAACAACACGGCTGGGAAGTCCACTAAACAGCTCTGTTTGATTTTACCAGTGAGGCCTTTGACTGTGTTGATCATTTGATTTGAGAAACCGAGCTATTATGGAGTAAGAGGCGGTCCATTGGATTGGATCCAATCATTTCTGAAAGGCCGAAAGCAGAGAGTGAGCATTGCACACTCAGAGGGGCCATCATCGTGTTCATCATGGCTTGAAACCAAAGTATAAATATCCTGAAAGGCGCATGTAGTTTTAAAGTCCTGATTGATGTCTACATGGGATATTTTGAAAGTTTAGTGCAATATGAAATTACTTTTTTGGGGTAGTTCACCATTGGTAGATAAGGTCTTTAAATGCCAGAAGAACATCATTAGACACATTTTTGGCTTGAGACGATCGCACCCATGTAGAGTTGTATCCTTACTGTACCTTCTATTTATATTCAATTCGTTAATTCAATAACCTTTAAAAACCTAAAATCCATTACTAAATCAAAAAAATCAAACTAGATCCGAAAAACTTTTATTTTAGCCTATACATAAAACTTCAAAATTAGAAAAGGGAGCACTCTATATGGGAGTGAGACTTTTTAACCATCTGCCAACAGAAATAAAACATTGTGACAGCTTTAAACAAAGACTTAGATAATAACTTGTAAAACATGCTTTCTATTCTTTAAAAGAATACTTAGAACTCTGAACTAAATTAATCTTTAAAACTGTTAGCTATCATCATCATATATGATGATATATATAACGTTCTAAAGTTCAGAAACTCCTCTCGTTTTCAAGTGGCCGAAAATTAGCTTACATCAATATTTAAAAAATAGGAGTTGTTGTAAAATTGAAACTTCCACATTCAATATATTTGCAAAACTATGTGAAAAATAGAATTTAGTTACAATTCAAGATTGAGGGACTGTAGGGATATGCCAACCTGCTACTTTTGCTTAACTGATGTAACAGTACAATTTGCCAGCGCGTATCAGTTTAAATTAACTGATGCGAAGTAACAGGAATTCAGGCTTTCAGTTACTGTTGAAACTAACCGCATCAGTTCAAACGATCTAGCAAGTCGTCTTGAGTATTCACTGAATGATAAATACAAACTGATTTATTTAAGACTCGTATCAGTGTTTATATTTCAACAGGAAATCAACCGATTGTTGTGTTGCCTGATACAAATAGAAACAGGATAGGCGAGCAGGATGAATGGGATATCCATTTCCTGTTGCATCAGGTGGTCTTGTGCATCAGTTAAATTGAATCAACTAATACAAAGAAACTGATGCGGTTACTTTTGGCCTTCCTAAAGGACTGACAAACCCGCTTCAAATATTTGATAAAGATGGCACCAGATAAAAACAAAACTATAAATACATTCAGATACTTATTTAGCATTTGATCATAATACAGTATTTGTTTTAACAGTAATATATGGGTAAACGTGCAGAATCATTTGAAAAGATATTCCTGAAAAATCAGTACAAAATGCGGAGAGGGATAATATGCAAATTGAGGAATCATAAGAAGAGCGTAGGAAGAATCTCTGCAGAAGGAATCAAGAAGAGTATGTTCAGATGGTTTGGTAAGTAAAAGGACTAGAGGAGAACAGACTTGTGAAGGAGAATACACAAAGGAAAAATTGGAAGAAAGTTGATTTAGAAGTAAGCCTGGTGCTTGGTGGAAATTATTGAGAGAAGTTAGTAAAAGAGAGTTGAGAGGCCAAATGGCCTTTAAGGCAAACATGGTCAAATCCGTACTATTACCAGATCTGGCCCTTCAAACTAATTTTAACTGTGTTGCATATACGGACACCAGTCAGTAAATTCTCTGTTATGTACATAGCTCTGTTTAGCTAGCCGAACTCTTGGGTTCAGAGTGGGGATGTCAGAGTGAGTGCATGTCGACGTGTCTGGCTCACTTTTTTGACTTATTTTAGGGGTATTTTTCGCATTCCTTGACTTGAAAATTATATAAATTTGTGTGATTTTCAATTGTGCATAGTGTTACAGTAATAACTTTCTCGGTTCACTTAGTCTGTGGTATTTTAGTCTACTTTAATAGTTAGAAGCCCACACGGATTGAGATCGAAACGTAAGCTAGTTGGTGATAAGCGACGGTCGTTATCCGTGGACTTTGACTCCAGCCAAGATACAATGCCTCTGTCCAGAGCCGATAAGGATTTGGTATGTGCTCTGGTAACAAAACAGGTGACTGGTGATGGAGTCATTGACCAGATTGTACATAAGTTGGCTGACCGCTTTACAAATGTGATTGAAGCTGCTGCTATGTGTGTCGCTAATGAGCGTATAAAGAAACTGGAATATGATCTGACATCTCTAAGAAGAGACTTGGACAAGAAAACTACACTCTGATAATCTGGAGCAATAGCAGAGACGGACGAATCTGCGGGTGTTTGGAGTGCCAGAAGCTCGAGACGAGGACGCTGACCAACTGGTATTAGATGTTGTGAACAAGAAGATGGGACTTGACTTGCCTCTGGCTGCCATTGACCGTCGCACAGAGTCGGCCGCCGTCCTCATCCTGGTCCTGATGGTAGGGTGCGGCAGCGTCCTATCATCGTAAGATTCCTGAGCTATCGTGATCGACGCACTGTGTTTCAGCAGAAAATAAATTAAAGGACTCTGGAATCACCATCAGAGAGGATCTGATGTCTTTACGACAAGAGGTGTTCCAGGCTGCAGTGAAGAAGCCTGCACGGACTGCTTCGCATGTGGACCGATGACGGCCGGGTGAAATGGGTGACGGGCGAAGGCAGTGACAGAACTATCCACACCGCAGTTAGACTGGAGGATGTAATCCTATGTTAAACTTTGCTTTTTTGCTTTTAGAGCTATAAATTATCATTTATTTATTTTTATTCTAAAATGTAAATATTCTCTATACAGTATTGTTTTGTATGTAGGTCTATGTATGTGTGCACGTGAGTTATTACATGTAAAACCTAAGTTTTTATTTTCCTGTTATAAAGAATCATTATATTAATTTCTTTAAAATGTTTTAAGATTAGATTTTTGTTTGTTTTTATTTAATTATTAATGTAAATATTAGGTTTAGTATTTATTAGTTGTCTTTTTTATTTTTCAATGGTTAAATTAATTCAAGGTTTTATTTTTGCGTGTGTGTGGTTCTTCTTTTATGTGTACATATATGCTGTTTTATTTATTATTTTGGATGCAATTCCACAGAAAGTGTTTAGTTTCCCACTTTAATTAATTATTAATTTGTAGTCTTTATAAATAGTTCTTTCTCATTACTTTTGAAATTACCTTTATTTTTGTTGTAATTTGAAAGATAAAATGTAATTTAATCCTTAGCCATAAGTCATTCCACTTTGGTTTAGTTCTTGTTCAAAATAATAACATAACGTATTAGGCCCTAGTGTATATTTAATTTCGAATTAAGTTTAGTTTTATTGTAATTTAATGTAACCCCCCAAAACAACATCTTAAGAAAGATTTGGAGCTAGTAACATGTTTTTGAACATTGTAACATGAAGACAAGTTATTTAGTTTTTTTTAGTATGAATGTTGGTATGTGTGGGCGTGTGTATGTCGAACTCTCATCTTCTGGCCCATGTCTGCCAGTTATTAGTAAGCTTGAAATATGTATGGTTCGCACACTGCCATGGCCGCTGATGTCGCTTGTTTGTTGCTGTCCGCAGTGTCCCTTTGCAGTCTGTTGTGATGGGAACTAACCCTACCACACTGGGCGGGGATGACCCTCTCCTTCCACAGCTTATCAGACATAGATTATCTCTTTATCGTAACTTACTTAAGATTGCTCATGTTAATGCTCAATCTCTACCTCGTCACATTGATGAATTTAGAGTAATATTTTAACCTAATTCTTTTGATATTATTTTAATTTGTGAAACATGGCTAAAACCTTATATTCATGACAAGGTGTGGAATTACAAGGCTATAATCTGTTTAGAAATGATAGACTTCATAAGGGTGGGGGAGGTGTTGCAGCTTTTATTAGATCTCATATTTTTACTTCTGTTATTCATTGCTCTGACACTTCTCGTCCTTACCACCCTGAGTACTTGTTTCTCGACATCTGTGTTAATACAATTCATGTTCTTTTCAATGTATGTTACAGGGTGCCTAATCTTGGATATCTGGCAGAGTATGAACACACACTGCTAGATATTATGGTTCGCTATAGTCATGTCATTGTTATGGATGACTTCAGTACTGACCTTCTACTTATGACCAAACTTGTTTAACTACTATGTTTCAATCATTTAACTTAACTATTCTACCACTGCTTGCCACTAACCACACTGCTGATATTTGGCTTGACGTCATGGCACACAGACCCAGATTTCGTTCCATGCTATGACCAGGTCCCGGCCCCTGGACTTTCCAAACATGATCTCCTCTTCTGTGTTTATAAATTACATCCACCAAAAGCTAAACTACGTTTCAACCAGTATAGGGATACGAAGAGTATTAATAAGTACACTTCAGGCAGAAGTGGCTTCTCGACCTTGGCATGAAATCCTTCAGCTTACTGAAGTCAATGATATGGCTGATCTTTTAATTGTTCATTTAAATAATTTTCTTGAGGAACATGCCCCTCTTGTTACTAAGAGAATAACTAAAAGACCTGCTCCATGGATCAATGATTGCATTCGTAGATTGCAAAAACTACGTGATGCATCATTCCGCAAGGCCAAACGAAGTAAATCTGCTGTAGACTGGGCAGCCTATAAACAATTTCGTAATCAAACACAACAACAGATTCGTTACTATTACCAAACATCTAATAATTCAAAATCTACCAAATGCCTTTGGTCTAAAGTCAAAGAACTTGGCCTTGGTAAATCAGATACTTCAGCTACAGTTACTATAAATCTTAATGAAGTTAATGACTATTTTGCAAACATTTCTGTTGATACGTCAGGGGCTCGGGACTTTGTCAATCATCTCTCTTCAATCCCATTAGACCTGCCCACCAGCTGAACTTCTTTCTAGTAACTGAAGGAGAGGTTTTGAGGGCTATTATGAGAACTACTAGTAATGCCGTTGGATCAGATAATATTTCAATTAGATTTCTAAAGGATAATTTACTTGCAACATTTCCTACAATTACTGCTATTTTTAATTTATCTTTATCATCTAATACATTTCCTACTATATGGAAATCATCTTATTATTCGGCCTTTACATAAAAATACTAATTCCCTATCTCCTTTAGATTTTCGGCCTATAAGTATACGTCCTGCTCTGTCTAAATGTCTAGAGAAAATAGTTCATCAGCAGTGTTTTAATTACTTGGAGAATAGTAAATTGATTTCCAATTATCAGTCTGGTTTTCGCTCTAATCATAGTAAAACGGTAAGTTCTTGACCATGGCTTGATGGATGTCCTCATTAATTTTTAAAAGAGCAGTTAACCTTAATTAATGAGGACATCCGTCAAGCCATGGTCAGGAACTTACCGGTTTAACACTTTTTTATTTTTCAAAAGCTTTTATTTTTCGAGATTATGTACATCATTATCATCTTTTAATTAAGTTGAAAAACTATGGTTTTTCTGATAGTTGTGTTTCCTGGGTTCAGTCCTATTTCTTTGGCCGTCGGTAGTGTGTGAAGACTAAAGATGCAGAGTGGTACATGGTGTTCCCCAGGGGTCTGTCTTGGGACCTCTTCTTTTTACTCTCTATATTAATGATATAACTTCTGTTATACAACACTCTAACTATCACTTATACCCTTATACTTATTGGTTATATTTCTCTATTACAGAATCCGACGTGACTGTATCAAACATGTACTAAGATATTGTTGCTATCACTTCTTGGACAAAACGACATGGACTCAAACTTAACGACGATAAGACTCAAACAATTTTAGTTGGACATCCTAGACTATTAACTTTTGTTGATAATGACAATTTTCCAAAAATAGGTGTTAACAACTTGACACTAGACTATTGTGACAATGTTAAGAATCTTAGTCTTACTATGTACAGAACATTAAGTTGGACTGACCAAGTTACTATGACATGTAGCAAAGTGTTTGGTGGTATCCACAGTTTGAAGCGGTATGCTTCCTGTTTCCCATTCAATGTAAAAAGGATGTTGGTTAAGACTTTTATTCTGCCGCATTTTAACTACTGTGACACTGTTATCAATTATATAACTGTTAAGCTCTTGGACAAACTTCAATTTGGCACAAAATTACTGCTTTAAATTTATTTTTAACCTTCGTCGTGAGGATTATGTTACACCATTTTTTCGCTAATTATCTGTTTTGAAGTTGAAACAACTTGGAGATTATCACATACTTACTCTTCTTCATAAAGTTTTAAATTACAGAACTACAAGCTATCTGTCCGAGCGTTTCAAGTTCATTTCTGAAATAAGCATTAGAAACACTCATTAGGGAGCCTTTTTACTATCAGTCCCAATACATCGCACTGCCCTGTACAATAGATCTTTTACTGTAACCGGGTGTCGATTACAGAATATGCTTCCTGACAATATCAAAAGTATATGTGAGAGCCCTCGCTTCGGGGCAGAGCTAAAGGGCCTATTTTTGCGGACCTGTAGACGGAGCATGCGGGTGCGTTTAGTGGTCATGGTTTGCTGGAGTATGAGTGATGGATGATTGTGTTTTTCAAGATTTGTTTATTTTTATGGATATTCATTTGTAATTTATGATTTTTATTATAAATATAAGTTTTGTACAAATGTTATATTTCATTGTAAATATTAAAATAATAAAAGTTGAGTAAAGTTAACCAAGAACATGGTGATTATTTCTTACAATTGTATTATTAATAAGTTATAATATTATGAAGATACACAACAATTTTGGCGATGAGGTAAATTAGATTTCAATTTTGTTTGTTCTGTTACTTTTGTTTTGTTTACTTTATTTTATTATTTATTATGGCTGATGAGAATGTTTTAGTCTTGACTCAAGCAATAGCTGCTCTTGTAAAGAAACTTGATTCTGTTACAACATCACAAGTTACTTCAAATAATTAATCTCAAATAAATCTAACTGACATATCTTTATCTGACATAAATTTTGAAAATGTTGATGACACAAGAGAAACTTTTACATGTTACAGAAAACTTTTTTGTGCTAAAGCTGAGTGCAGCTAAAGAGAATAGTGGTAAGATTAAGGCACGTATACTGATCAATTCCATAGGAACTAAACATTATCAACTTCTCTCTAGTCTGACAGCTCCAGTTTTACCTGCTAATAAGACATATTCAGAGTTTGTAGAGCTATTGGAACACCACTTATGTCCAGCTCCAAATGTTTACACTAAGCAACATAGGTTCCTATGTTGATTTCAAGGAAATGGAGGGTCTATTACTGAATTTATTACAGCCCTCCGAAAGTTGACAATTACATATCAATTTAAATGTGAAAATGCGAAATTTAATATTTCAAATGTAAATCAATTTCTAAGGGCACAGTTTATCAGATGCTTAAGTGATGCATATATAAGAGAAAAACTCTTACAGGAAAAGTCCCTTACTTTTGATTGAGCTTGCAAAATCGCTCTCGCCTTGGCTGCGTCCAAGCAAGGAAATAGAGAAATGTCTTCATCTTCTGTTGTGAACTTAGTACATAAGGTTTCTAAACACGATGTTTTTAATAAACCTAGTGCTGATTCTACACCAAGTGTGTTACATAAAAATCTTAATTTTAAAGCTCTGGAAATTGACAAAATGTGTTTAAGATGTGGACACACAAATCATGTTGTTAGAAAATGTAAAAGAGATCGGTCTTCATTCAAATGCACTTCTTGTGGCCGATTGTGCCATATATCAAAGGTATGCATCCAAACATTGATAAATAAACTTATCAATAAATAAACTGATGATAGTCTTACGAGACTGAAATCGATCTTGAAAATTAAAAACACCAAAAAGATTGCTAAGTGTTGTTATTTATATATATATAAATAAACTTAATTTAGATTACAAACATACTAGCCAGAATGTAATATATCTGCATAGCGGAGAGACTGAATTTAACGAGCAGGTTTATTATTTTGACAAAGATGATCTATTGGATAACAGTGTAAATAGAATAATCAATTTAAACCAAACTTCATCTACAAATACTAATGATTATTCTAAGTTTATGGTGCCAGTCAAACTTGGTAAGAAGACAAAACTGATTGAAGTTGATTCTGGTAGCCCCGTAAGCATAATGAGTCATAAGGAATACAAGGACACGGGATTAGACATAGATTTAGAGCCAAATGATTTACGTTTTCGTACATATACTGGTGAAGGATTCACTCCTTTAGGAGTGTTAAAGATTCCAGTGCAATAAGTCCATGGAAGAGCTGTTTATAGTTGATACACCTTCTGTGGCAATATTGGGCCGTTCGTGGCTTAGACACCCTAACATAAGTATTAACAGGATCAATGTAGATAATTCATCTAACGAAACAGTGTCAAAAAACTCAAAGAAGAAATATGTAAGTCTTTTAAGGATGTTTTCCAAAATAAAATAGGGTTGATTCCCAATTACAGGTGCAGCATTACAACACACGCTTCTTTAAAGCCAATGTTTGCAAAAGCGAGACCAGTTCCGTATGCACTACGTGTAAAGGTAGAAAATGAACTGACTAATCTTGAAAATCAGGGAGTTATCACCAAAGTGGAGTATTCTGAATGGGGATCACTCCGTGTTGTGGTACCCAAAGCTATTGGGGATGTCAGATTATGTGTGGACTACAAATTAATAAATAATAATAATAAATAAGCTTTATTTCTCATAAAAACGTACAACAATACATAAGAATACAACAGTAAATACATACACTTAATAATACTTAAACTTAATAATGTTACTTTGAGAAATAAAGGAGTTACCTCCCAGGCTAAGCCTGTTTGGAGGATACCTAGACACAGACTTGTATTAAAAAAGCAGCTAATGGCAATGCTAATTACTTATAAATAAATAGTCATAAATTGTTTTTCCCTAAATGAATTCATGTATTTTAATTAAAAATATTTCATTTGAACTAAGGTTAGATTAAACTGGTTTTCTGATTCTTCAATATAATAGATTTTCTAAATTTTAATGCCTTTCGATCAAACAACTAATAGAATATTACAACTAAGAAACAAAAAATGTATTTATATGAGTTACATATAAATACATAATTAACCCTAAATCCTCAAGTGATTGATGCACACTATCCAATTCCAAAAATTGAAGAAATATTTTATAAAATGAAGGGAGGATGGTTCTATTATACTCTTGATGTTCATAAGGCATATTTACATTTGGAGGTTGACGATAACAGTAAAGTTTTACAAACAATATTTACACATAAGGGAACATATCTAATGCATTGTTTTGCGTTTGGGATCAAGAGTGCACCAAATGAGTTCCAAAAGTTTATAGATGAGGTTACTGATGGTCTATATTGCACAGCCGCATATTTTGATGACATAATAATCCAAGGATATACGTTAACAGAGTGCAAAGACAGGCTCACAAAGTGTTTGCAGCGAATGCGGGAACTGGATTTACACTGGATTTACATATTGAAAAATATAAGTTTTTTTGAACTAGAGATTGGCTACCTTGGCCATATTATTAGTGCTGAAGGCATGAAGAAATGTCATTTAAAAGTGAAAGCTATAATAGATGCTCCACGTCCAAGAAATATTGATGAATTAATGAATTTCCTCGGCTTAACTGCTTATTATTCAAAGTTCATTCCTTAAGATCATCACTTCTACAACCAATACCAAGTTTCAATGGAATCCAAAGTGTGAAAATGCCTTCAATCGTGTGAAACAGGAAATATCCATTGATAGAGTACTTGTTCCATTCGACCCTGATCTTCCTCTAACTCTAGCAACAGATGCAAGCCCAGTCGGATTATCCGGTGTGTTATCTCATACTATTGACGGTTTAGAACACCCAATAGCATTCATTTCAAGTTCATTGTCGTCAGCTGAACAAGGTTACTCACAGACCGGGAGGCTACTGCTGTTTTCTGGTGTTTCCACAAATGTTATCAGTACCTATATAGAAGAAAATTTACACTAATTGTAGATAATAAACATACTTGGGAAAGTTAATGATATTTTTTAACTGAATAAAGTTAAAAGTTAGAATAAATTGAAACTAACTGATTAAAGTTAAATGATTCGAAAATTAACTGAAATTGAAAGTTAAGTTAGTTTTGGTACAGTAAAATATACATAAACAAATACTTAACCTGTATGATCTTTTATCATTTATAATATCTTAGATAAATAGGCCTATTTATAATACATTACTATACAATACTATTAATTAGATTATAGCAATTTCTACAGTAATTTTTGTTATATAACTGTCCAAAATCTTAAAAATTAAATATTTAATTTAATTTCTAAAATTATTAACAAAAACTGACATAAGTCTTTGAAATTAAAGTTTTACATTTTTATAAGTTGGCCTGTTTGCTGGATGAAGCGTGTTTACATAGATCCTTGATTTGAACTTTTGTTAGAATTGGCTGATGTTTCTTGGGTAAAGATCTAGAAAATGCTTGTTTTGATGTACATAGCCCTCTGTTGTTTTGGTGGCAGGCGAGGTCCAAGGGGAGGGAAACAGAGGAAATTCCCCCCGCCCCAAATGGCCCAAAAATAAAAATGAAGCACAATAGCCGATTTAAAAACTATTTCCTACACTTTCCGACAAAAAGTTGCATCCAATTTCCGAATAATGCTTCCAAATATAGTTTATAAATTTAAAATAAGTTGTTTACATTTTATTTGTGTAATAAATATGCTGTGTTCTTACGGATAAAATCTGTATGTGGGTAAAGTATATTAAATCAACAGTCATGCTCGTGTGCATCCATTGCTACAATCATGCATCTGCGACGCTGCAAAGCACTGTCGTCGGCTTCTGGTTACACCGCTACAGTACAGAATTAGAATTATGTTGTTTTGATGAGCTTTGAGTGCCCAAAAAAAGTATTTTCACCTTGCTTATGTGAAAGTTAAATAGAATCTGTTTGCCATCATGCGTGACACTGATAAACCACAAGGCAAGCTATAGATGCAGTATAAAAACTAACCTAAAAATATTTATCATGCCATGTTATGCCACTGCTCCTGAGTTTCGTAAATTATTGGTTCTTATCTCGTATAAATAATGAAACAGCACGATTTCTTAAATAAAATTAAATGATATTACAATCTTATTAGTTTTCCAAATAGCCGAGCCACTGATGGGAATGCGTTACAGAAGCTGCGCTATATTAGCTATACAATTTTACTATCAGCGGGCTGTTTCAACTGTACGGTTCGTATTTTTATTAAAAATCGTCAAGAATTAGTTATTAGTAGTTATCTTAAACAAGCCACGCTCGGAAAAACTTTTGTTGGCTCCAAGGATTTTTAATTTTTATTTTTGTTTTCGACCACAAGAAATCGATAAGCACCGGTCTCAAACCTGGGAAAATTCTGATTTATGCCCCAGAGGCACCTAGACTTCCTGTGTATCACGACGAGGCTTCGCAGTAGACTGTCGTCACATGAGCAAAATCAGCTGATTTGTTTATTCTATTAAATACTGGTAACTAAATATATCAATTGCATAGAAGCATTCAGCTGAATAGTAAGCAAGTTATTTATTACTTATTAGCTGGAATTGTAATTACGGGTATTAGAACTGTAATTTTGTGTTCGTTTTTGCTAATTAGCACATGTGACGTCATGGGAGATGCGCGTGATATCTACCGTCTTCTTTTCTACATATCGTGGTTTTTGTGTGTGTTGCTTTAATTACTTAGTAGTATAATGTTATTTACTTTGTACTATTTAGAATAAGGTTAACCCTTATCAAATCAGCGTTGTTTGCCTGAACTAACGTTCCGTGTTATTGACTTAAAGCAGAAAAACCAATATGGAACCATTATCGACTTCTAGCAGAAAGTGGGATATCAAAATATAGGTATTTATCTCCTAAATAACATTATACCATTAAATTTTGGAAGAAACAGTATTTAAGGACTTTGCCCCCTTCCAAATAAAAAATATATTAAATTAATACACCCAAGTGGGGTATCAAATTAAAGATATTATTCTCTTAGAGTTACTTACTAATATACCATCAGATTTTAGAAAAGACTATGTTTATGAGCTCCACTGCCTCAAAATTCATGGTCATACTGCTTAATAATCCTGGCGAGGCCGTAGGCCGATCTTCCTCACAAGGCGACATGCCGAGATCCACAGATGGGACTATAGCAGAGGCCGCAGGCCGAGTTCCACAAAGGGGCTAAAGGTAAACGCGGAAGACCTCCGAAACAAAATATCATTAATAACCTACAAGGTAGAGTAACAACAAACGATCCTCAGGATCCTCTCGCAGATATGGATGCTACTACCTCTTCAGTTTACAAAATTAAACTGAGTGAAGCTCGGTCTCCTGGTACTTATTTTTTAAGTTTCAATATTAAAAAAAAAATCATAAAATAGTAAATGTCCAGTTACTTGAGTGGACCGACTTATCTTATGGTACACTAGATTACTTCTTCGTATCTTACAGTGTTACGATACTCTCATCACGGACCGAGACTCTAGAATTTGGCGCTTTTTATAGAGTGAAATAGCTACTTTAATTAATTAATAACAATTTAATTTTATTGAATATTTTGTCAATTTTAATGAAAAAAAAATATCCAGGAGAGAGCCTCCACATCTCCTGAACAGGAATTCTAAACCCCAGTATAGTATTCCCCCAAAATGTCTATCTGGATCCGCCCCTGTTTGGTGGTGAATAGTTATTTGGAAAATGAACCTGTGCTTCTGTTATTATTAAATGACTGTTGTGTGCAGGGGTGAGTGGTGGTCAAAGTTGGTCGGATGAATGTATGTAGAGGTCTTGTGAGTTATTCAGTTTTTGTGATTGGGTTTGGCTGGCTCCCACACTCTTCTGTAAAACCTGGTCAGTTGTCGGAGAATGACTCTGTGTCATAAGGAATCGTTAAGATTTTGTAAGGGGGTTTGGCTACCTCCTTTTCTTACCATGTACAGCTTGTCCAAGGAGTATATTGTCGCTTTGGAGTCTTTCAATTTTTGAACTTGCAGTGAAACACTGAAAAAGTTCCAAGGTAACTAAACTCGTTTTTGTGTAAGATTTTTATTTGTCAGATTATTGTAATTGCTTTTTTTTATTCTAGATGTACCGTCGGACTAAACAGTAAGACATGGTAACTGGTTTGGAGTTAGCTTTATGATGGTAAATTTTTTCTTTTCTTCTGAGTAATGACGTTTTATAGTACTTTGAATTTGGAACGGAATATTTAGATAATAATATAGTCAAACAATACAGTGGTTCTGCATAATATATTCAAACACAGTGGCGTATAAATCATGTCAACCATATACTATAAAAAGACCTCAACGTGAACAAGGCTGCCAACAAATTGAGGGCCTTCTGAACTCTATGGAATCTTCCAGAGACTATTCTTCATCTGAAGCTATTACCGAAGCCAAATTCATAGCTAAAAACAATGGTGTAATTATGGAGTTTTTAGAAAAAGTAAAAGAAAGAAGAAAAAATGACTAGTGAGATGTGTGAAGATGAAGTCTCTGACTCGCATGCTGAAGACTTGTTTAGAATGTCTCTCTTAGAAGTTATTGACAGGATAAACATGGAATTAAATACAAGGTTTGTGGCTTTGGAGAATATAAATAAAAATTTTGGATTTTTATATGGTGTTCAAACTCATGAAATGGAAGTAAAGGATTTAAAGAGTAAGGCAGAAGCTTTGGCAAACATTTACCATAAGGCTCTGAATAAAGAATTTTGTTTGAAGTTGAAAGTTTTAAGTATCATGCATTTGCAGTAGAGCAAGATTTTAAGGATGCTACACCCCTTTCAATGTTGGCTCTTCACTTTTGTTTGAAAATAAAGTGATTTTTTGTGATTCTTCTTTGGCAATGCAGTAAGTAGAAATTACTTAATTAGTAGAAATGTACCAACAACAACACAATGTTCAACAAACTGCACATTTAATTTGATTTGCTGTGAATGTTTTTTAATTAAACTTAAATAAATATAAATGTTCCACAAATTCTAATGTGATGGTTAATTTTTTACCTCACCAAATTTTTGTTAAGTTATTGACATTTATCTACCGGGGGAGGGGGCAGTCAAATCTTTGCCCCCTTAAAAAATTCGTAGTTCCGGCCCTGACCAAAACCATTCTAAAACCATTAGAAAGTTGATTTTATATTCCTCTCTTTCACTGTGAAATCTACCTGAGTCAGGCTGATTTAGTTGACTCAATATTAGGTAGGAGTACAGGTACTGGAATGTTGGGTCAGACACTCTGCCCTTTGCCTCAAGAAGAGCTTGACACTTCTTTTGTGTCACAATTGCTGGCCAAATTGTCCTTTATTGCAAGGAAAACAGTTTGATGTTAATGTGATTATCTCAAATAAAATCTATCTATGAGCATACATTTAAAACTACCAATTTTGAAATAAGTTTTAATCTGTAATCTCATTATAATAATAATAATAATCTTTGTTTTCTCAAAACATCTTACATATATGGTACATATTTACAAAACAGTTTTGAAAATGCCAGTTCTGACTTTACAAAAATTATACACTTAACAAAAATATAATAACATTTACAATCATTCCTGCTACACAAGAAATTACACAGTTATGAGTTACGTTTGAGAAAACAAAAGGAAAAACCTCCAAGGCATAAGCCTGATAGGAGGTCTAGGTGAGATACAAATTCAAAAAGTGGCTAAAAATAAAAATACCATCATAGAAAAAAGAGCTTCCAAAAGCGTACTGTACTATACAATAAAATAAATTGTAAGTAAAACTAATATGACTCAGAGCCTATATAAAATAATAAAATAAATACAAAGAAAAATTGAAAGACATTATTGAACATTTAAAATGTCTTCAACCGTGTTTTTTGTAAGCAAGCAACTTCTCAATAATTTAACGAATAAGTGAGAGTTACTGATGCTTTTAATTTCCATTGGCAGTTGATTAAACATATAAGGTGCTAGAAATGCAAAAGATTTTGTGAAAAAAGTTGTAGCTGGTTTTGGAATATCCAGGTCGCTGGCATTTCTCAACTTAGATTTATCTATAAATAATTGTTTATAGTAATTTGTGAAATTAGACAGTTGGTAAATTGCCTCAAATGTAATATAGTTATTTTTGATATTATAAATTAGAATCATTTAAATATGTTCAAAAACAAATTGTGTAGCTTAAAATCAGTTACCACACTTAATTACTGTATATTTAATTAAAGAATTGTTTTTACCATTTATTGTCACAGTAATTATTTTGTATTATTATGATGAATTTTTAATCAATCAGTTTTTTATAGTATCTTGAATTTTTTCTATGACTCTTATTTGATTGTTGGTTTAATGTTTAAGTTAGCTGTCCTTTTGCAGAAATTGATTAAATTATTGTATCAATTAATATTTAAATTTTGCTAGTAAAGTTGTAGTTTTTGTATTAGTTATTTTATGTTCTCTCAATGCAAAGCAAAATAAATTAAGTAACAAACTACAAACCCCCTTATTTCAGTCATTTTTCTTTCTTTGTATTTCTTTCAACCCTCCTATATAGTCATCATCTATCTCTATTTCTTTCATGCTTACGTGGATGTACTCTATATATATATATATATATATATATATATATATATATATATATATATATATATATCGTATGGTTTGTTGTCAGTTACACCATTTACAATTTAAAAAAAACTGTGATATATATTGGATAAAGATCCAAAAGTCATATTGTATAGTAATAAAAAGATAAAGTGATCTCCAGTCACACAGCTAAGTTCAATCTATCAAGCCGTTTAAGACCTGCTTCTCTGATTATGTTTATGCTGGCTAATCCCTCTGTAAAAGAGCGCAGGGGGCACTTTGTAACTATGTTATCTATTGTTTGGATAGACTCCCGACAATCACAAGACATATCTTATGTCAATCTCCATTTCTACTTCGATTAGTTACATCTGCCCACTTCAGTTAGGAACCGATTCAACAGTGTCCATTTCCTACTAGGGAGGTTTATCCTACCTACAGGTATTGACGGATTGTTAATAAGGAAGTTATTTAATCCATCAAAACTGTTCCACGCTATGGTACAGTTATTGTGCAAGAAATTTGATCTGCTCAACTGGAAACCAGTACGCAGAGGTACATTTAGAGATTTCAAATGACCGTTCTGATGTGGAGATTGCTGGTATATCCTGTGAATAAAGGGCTACTTGAGGCTGTGCTACAATTTACAGCAATCAGTGAAAGAATATGTTACCTTAGATTTAAAGGAAAATTCTTTCTGTGCACCAACGGAGGAAAGTGAAGATTAATTGAAAGATTTATTCTTTAAACATTCCGACCAATATATACAATTTTACAAAGACCTGTTTGAGCACTTTACCTAAAATCATAATGAGTTTGTATTTGGTAAAATCAAAAAGTTAGGAGCAAAAACAAAATAAAAAACTTAAATCTGCCAATCTCAATTATCTTTAATAGTAAAAAACTGTCAGAGTTGTTAACTTAATTATTATTTAAGAGGAGGCTTTGAGCTGAGAAGTCGGAAGGCTGAATACACACGAGGTTGGTCGTAGTGTGCAGGCTTTTCATCAGTTCCATGGAAAGTGAATGCAATTCCCTTGACTCGGCCTTTTGTTGTAGGCCATTTATAAATTTTCTGGAAAAATAAACACCCAATTACCAACAAATGTAAAATAATACAGTAAAACCTCCTTAATCCGGCATTCTATAGGCCGGAATTGTCTATAATCCGGCATCAACGGCAATAGACAAAAATTATAGAATTGCCTTCACAATGAACATTTTAAAGTGAGCAACTCGACAGCTACCGCCGACACTCAAGCCACAAAGCGTCATGCTCTGAGCAGTAAACCTGAGTAAGCTAACAATCGTGACTGCTCGGCAAATCTCGGATCCAATTGTCTCCCGGCATGCACTTCACTCTTCAATCCGCGTCTGCAGTACAGTGGAACGCCAAACACCACGCCATTTTTGTTGTTCTATCACCCTGAGTAGTGCGCAGTAAAGTACTGTACGTAAGTGAGTGAAGCTTGTTTAATTTTATTGTTTAAATTTACTTATTCTGTACTGTACTGTATTTACATACGTACTGAAAAGTGAGTGTGTTTTAGTGGAAACAATTTCGTACTTTAGGCTACTGTACGATTGAACTGTACAGTATTAGACTGCTTGATTAGTTATTGTGTTAATATACAGTGTTTTTCTGTAAATATACTGTACCATGTTTTCAAAATTGGAAAAAAATGTCGGCAAGAAGCCTACACAGAAACGGAAGCATGTAACCCTAAATATTAAGCAAAAATTAGAAATAATTGCAAAATTAGATCGAGGTGAAAATCGTAATGCTATTATGGAAGAATATAATATTGGTTCATCAACCATCTATGATATAAGGAACCAAAGAGCCAAACTTGAAGCATTTGTTTCAAAAACGGAAACAACTAAAGCCGTTGAAACGAGACAAACAACAAAGAAACCAAAAAGCGAAAATCTCGATAGCGTTCTTTACACATGGTTTTCAGCTAAGAGGTCAGAAGGCAAACCTGTTACCGGACCTATGCTAATTGAAAAAGCGAAACTCTTTGAGCAAGAATTGAATCTTGAGGAGGATAAATGTACATTTTCAAGTGGTTGGCTACATAAATTTAAGGTTAGGCATGGGATCCGAAAGTTAGATTTTTCAGCAGAAGCTAAATCTGCTGACGAAGTTGCTGCAAATGAGTTTAAAATATTTTTTCAAGATTTTGTTGAAAAAAATGACTTGAATCCATTCTAGGTGTACAATGCAGATGAAACCGGCTTGTTATGGCGCTGTTTGCCTAACTCCACTTTAGCGGGTCATGACGAAAAAAGTGCCAAAGGTTTTAAAATGAATAAAGACAGGTTGACAGGCTTGTGCTGTGGGAATGCGTCAATGACTACAAATACACTAAGACGAAAAGTTCTTATGGGAATTTTTCAGACAAGCGGGAGGGAAGCTTACGCAAACAGCCGCTATGAGCGCTGCTCCGAAAGACAGGGAGCAGGCGGGCGAGCGCTCGTGCCTCCTAGTGGCCGTTTGCGTAAAGTCGAGTTTCTACCTGGACGACTGGTCTGAAATTTTAACATGGCTACTTTTCGTCTTAGTGTATTTGTAGTCATTGAATGCGTCTGGTGATCATAAACTTAAACTGTTCGTAATAGGCAAATACAAAAAAACCCAGAGCATTTAAGGGCCTTACTCATCTACCAGTGCATTATGCAGCTCAAAGTAATGCTTGGATGAGTGCAGAACTGTTCAAAGACTGGTTTTTTCACCAGTTTGTACCATCAGTAAAATCTCATTTTGTCAGTTTGGGAAAACCAGAAGACACAAAAGCCGTTCTTTTGCTAGACAACTGTAGGGCACATCCCTCTGCCAATGAACTTACTTATGGTAATATTTCTGTCATGTACCTTCCCCCAAATGTCACTCCTTTAATTCAGCCCATGGACCAAGGCGTCATTAAAAACTTTAAATGCAAGTACAGAGGCTCATTCATACAAGAATTGGTTGTCTCCGAGTCCAGTGTTAAGGACTTTCAAGCCAAGTTTAACATAAAAGATGCAATTTTTACTGCAGCTTTGTCATGGAATGATGTTCTCCTTTGGAGAAAGAGTTCTGCTCTATACAAATCATGCTCACCTATCCATGACCTCCTCTCCAGCTATTAGAACTCTCAAACATTTTTCTTGCATTTTAGTAATATCATCCAAATAACATTTCGTTGCTGTGCCATATAAAATTACACCGTATCTCACTTGTGATTTGACCAAAGCTTTGTAGACTGATATACATTCTCTTATTCCTAAGTAACTTTTTAGTTTATGCATAGTTGCCAAACAAATATTGTCTATTTCTTAATGTTGCAATGTGCTCTTTTCACGTAAGCCCTGAATCGACTGTAACTCCTAAATAATCACACTTGCTAACTAGCTCCAATTTTGCACACTTGCAATCATCTAGGGGTAGAGTATTTTGTAAACATACACAATCATGACACTTTAACAACAGGGACCTCGCAATTGTTTTATTTCTTAGATGCATTCTCATTAATACAGTTTTCTTAGAGTTTATAACCAATCATAAACTCTAAGATCTTTACCACTGCACATGTATGTGTGGTTGGGTGGGTCATTATCACTACATGTGCATGGGTGGGTGGGTGGGTCAATACCACTGCACGTGTATGGGTGGGCGGGTGGGTCATTACCACTGCACGTGTATAGGTTGTTGGAGGGTCAATAGCATCGCAAATGTCTAGGTGACTAGGTTTTTTTTTTCTTGGTTGTAAATGAACAATTTGGCATTTACAACCAATGTAAAGCTATTTCCGACCAAGTTTGTAAGACCGAAGTGTGAGAATTTGAATTTTGAATCTCTATTAAGAGTTTTCGTCTGACCAGCTCAGGCCAGCGCTGGATGAAGTTTAGTTCAACATTTCGCCCCTACTGTCGCCACGAGTAGCAGAGTGAATGCCTTGCTTGGGGCATGGGAGAGTATCAGCACACTTGCTGTCATGCATATCATGAGCCCATTTTATCACACAATTAAACTCATGTTATAATCGTTTCTCAACTTCCTCGTAGGATTTGTGTGATGCAATTAGCAAAATGTCATCCGCAAATGCCAATGTTTTACTGTATGTTGTCGTCTTGAATATTGAGTTAACCAGTATTAAAAATAAAACAGGGTCTAGTACACTCCCTTGAGGCACTCCGCAGCTTGTATTAACTTGATTACTATACACATCATCTATTTTAACTTTATAGCTTCTATTTATTAAGTATGTTATAAACGAGGACAAATAATCACACTTTCTTGTATACCAATTTTACTCATTGCTTCCATTAACACACCAGTCTCTATTGTATCAAAGGCTTTTGACTAATCTATAAATATGGCTAAAAATGATTACCTTTGTCAATTTTTGTGGCTACATAATTTCCAAATTCTTTAAGTAGATCTTCAGAACTTTTTCCTTTTTGAAAAGCATACAGGTCTCTATGTATTATATTATTCTCTCTTAAATATTTGTTTAAATACTAAATCACATACCTCTCAAATACCTTATCTGAAGCTGATAACAAAGAAACATTTTATTTCTTTGAAATAAAAAAATAAAAGAAACAACAAAATTGGTCGGTAGCGTAGTTGGTTCAATCCCAGCTTCATAAGCTAAAGGTTCTCAGTTCGATCCCAATCAGAGTCATAACACATTTTGAGAAGGATCAGCTGATAACCACCGGCTGTTCATTTGTCATTGGGCTATTAATTAATGACACTTTCTAAGAAATAGTCGGCCTTAGTTTGTAACAATGACTACATTCGCTCATCTACACTCATCACACTCATTCGAAATCAATATTCGCCCATATCTTGACGATCAGCGTCTTATGAATAAATAAATAAAAACTGGTCTATAATTATTAAAATGCTTTCTAGGTCCTGTTTTATGAATAGGCCTAACAATGTACGTTTTAAGACAATAAGGAAATGATCCGGAATTCAATGAATTGTTAATTGCAATGGCAAGAATAGGTGACAGTTCTTTCTTTAGGTGCAATATATCTTACTATATCCACTCCAGGTGATTTATTAATATTCAGCTGTTCAATAATACTTTCAATCTTTTGGGATGTTGCTCTTGGAATATAAAAATTACTGAGGATTGGTTCGTCCTAGATTTGAATGTCAATTTGTTGAAAATATAGTTATGTTTTATATGTGATACCCCTTTCTTACATTACATTACATACAAATCTTTGTTATAGAAAAGCTTATACGACATTTAGAAATAAAGTGACGAATAAGATAAGACAAAAGAAAGAGAATTACTATAAAATACATTTTAACAACTTATCCAGAAATACAAAGGACGTTTGGGTTAGAAATAATAATTTAATGGGCTGTAAAAAAAAATATAGATATAAATTTAAAGGCTACTTTTGACAAACTAAATGTGTGTGATTGAATAAATAAATTTGCAGAAATTTATCAAATTTTCTAATAAAACTGTTCATAAACGGTCAACAGCCCATTTTGTTCATAAATATTTACTTTTTTCCCTGTCACCTAACCTTTTTTTAAAACTTTTGAATTTAATGTTTTTTTTTCATGTAATAAACAATATTTTTGCCATTCAACTTGTGTTTTTTGTTCTGTGTCGTCCTCTCGAGTCCGGTGCCTTCGCACCCCACCCTCGATGGGTCCAGCAAGGTTTTGATAGTACAAGGGTGGGTTGCAGTGTTTGGGTGGGTCAACCACTGTATGTGTATGGATGGATAGGTGGGTCAATACCACTGTCCATGTATGGAGGTGAGGGTGGGTCATAACCACTGTCCGTGTATGGTTGGAAGGGTGGGTCCATCACCACTTTTTGTGTATGGGAGTAAGTGTGGGTCATCATCACTGTCCATGAATGGGAGGGAGAGTGGGTCAAAGTTTTGACTGCTGAGAGATTTATGAATGTTGCTGATTTTTTTTTTTTTTTTTCAAACCCATTCCCAATGAAAGATGTCAAAGAAAGTACCTATTTGCAACAATGTTGACTAGGTCTAAAACCAGCTCGTTCAACAGGGATGCTGTCATTGAGAATTGGCGATATTCTGTTGTAAATCAGCCTCTCGACCAACTTATAACAGGCACTTAAAAGAGCTATGGGATGGAATATTTCAGCACATTGCAGTTCTTTGCCTGGCTTCAAAACAGCTATTATTTTAGATCTTTTAAAACTTTGGGAATATCGCCAATTCGGGCTACTTGCCAATATGGCATTGAAGACTGTTAGAAGCCAATGTTTTACTTTTATACCAGCATGTTTTGGAAATTCCGGAAAGATGTCATCCATTTCGGTTGCCTTCTCAACTGGATTGCTAAAAGCAGTCCAAGCCGTGACCACCTCATTTAACTCTTAGAGAGTAAAGGACCTAGAAACTTCTAACAGTGCCTGTGGGCTTCTCTTGATCTTATTCAGATTGTATACAACCTTTTTTGTCAGAAGGTTGGTGGGTTGACTTAGATAAACCGACACTGTGTTTCGCAATGTCCATGGGTCTAAGGTGCAGTCCAGTGCTATTTCCAAGGGGATAGTGGATAGTTTTCGAAGTAAGGACCAAGCCTGACTTTTGCTGTGGGTAAAATATAGGTTTTCTACTGTATTTACTCTGAGCATTACTGAGAGAGTAAAGAAAGGAACCAGCTGTGTCAGAGTTTTCGGTGTTCTTAAACTCTTTATATAAATCCTCACATTCTCGGCTCCATCCCTTTATGTATTCTTTTCAGAAGCCCTGGCTTACACTCCTTGGCAGAGGTGATACAAAGCTAGTGAAATGATAAATTTTTTTATTAAAGGTGGAATGAACTTTCAGGCATTGATATAAAGGCCTCCCAGTCAGCTTTGTTAAAGTTCCAGCTAGGCCTCAGAAAAGAATGGATGATGGGAACCTGCATTTCCACATACATCAGAACAGGGCTGTGTTGTGAATGGGGAAGTCACCAAGAACACTACTCCTAATATTTAGGGGTCTTACAGACCATTCACATGAACAGAAGCATAGGTCCGGGGAATAACCCCGAACGAAGCCAATGAACTGAGAAGAAAGTACTTGTATCTTTAGAATCAAATAAAAGAAATACGTTGTTAGTTTCAACCCAGGTTATTAGGCTTCTACCATTATCGTCGTCCGATGAGTAGCCCCATTGGCTGTGATAACTATTTAAGTCCCCAACATAAAGGACAGGGTGTTCAAAAACAAGTACTGCGTCTGACCATAAGGTATTAGGTGGTTTGTACTCATTCAGTATGGTAGTGTCAGACACTTTTACTGCCACTATGAAAATATTGTCATCACACTTTTTTGTACAGTTTTAATTTCATCAATGCCAAGCTTTACGTGCGTTGCTACACCAAAAGCTCCATGTCTGATAGCCTCCAACTGTCTGTAACCACAGATATTACCTCTTGCACTGTATTCTGGTTCTTCAACATGTGTTCGTTGGAGGACAAGGACATCAACACTGTTTTTAGCGAGGACTTTAATTAAACACTCAAACAAACTCTATTCACACTCAACATTTAAATGATACATACTTAAAACAGAACCTATATCCTTATAACTTTACTGGCCTTTAGAAGGACTGATTTTTTGGAAAGCAGCTGGCATAGCTGGGAGATCACAGAAGTGACAATTCAGCTACCAAAATCGTCATTTGTGTATCACCGCCCAGGGAACATGTACAGCTTAAGGATTGCTGCGGACACGAACAACATCATATCCCTGATATTACAGCATCAAAGGGGATGAATTACAACTTTTTATTTCATACTTTAGAGAAAGAACTCAATGTAAAAATAAAACATTCACAGTCCAATTTGATTAAAGGTTTCACACGCAGGATCAGTCCACAAGGATCGGTCCACAAGGATCAGTCATTGGGGACCTTTTTCATTTTAGTTTATGTAAATCACTTGGATAATAATGTAATGTCAACATCTATTTCATAAACTAATGACACAAGTTTTATTACTTCTCACAGAGACATTACACAACTGATTGGTTATCTGTAAAATACTATGAAGTGAGCTCAATAATGGTTTTAAGCAAATTAAATATTAATTAATGAAGATAAACAGGTTTTAATCTAAGTAGCAATACAGACTTAAATAGTTTAAATAAACAAGTTAAGCTACTGGGCTTTTACTTAGATAGCAGATCCAAGTGGGATTCTCACATTGTTAATCTTTGTAAAAGACTTTACAGATTTATATATTTGCCAAGCAAACTTAAAATATGTGATAACCAAGCAAGATCTACTAATATCTTATCATGTATTTTTCCACTATTTGTTGACATCTGGTTTTAGGATATGGGGTGGAGCATGTGCTGCAAAACAAACTTTTATATGACAGAAAAAGGCCATACGATTAGTTTGTAGACTTAAAAGTAAAGACTCATGTGGAGAAAGCTTTGAAAGAATGAACATTTTAACTTAAACGAAATTCCCTATCTATAAAAGTTAAGTTTATGTTAAAATTAAAACATTTTTTTATAGATAGAGCTTTAGTGCATCCATAAAATACAAGGACAAAGCTCAAGCTGGATATTCCAAAAGTTAGATTGACCGAAACATGAGTATAGCCATAAATTTAATCAAATACAGTTTTTTTTAAATAGTTTTAGGTTAGGTTAAAGGGCACTAGGCCAGGAATCAGTATATTGGAAAGATAGAACATCAGCAAACTTACCTTAGAAGACAAGTTCACTAATACCAGAGTAGTAGTAACATACACAAAAGAAACACAAATCACAAAAATGTTCAGTGCCACTGGCACTTTCTTCAGGTGAGTAGAGATAGAGTGGCTGATAAGGCTTCCACTATTGCTGGGTAGGTGGCTGTGGTGGGGGTTGTACATCCATAGAGCAACAGTCAGGTATTGATACAGTTTTTTTTTCAGTTATATATATATATATATATGCTGATGGGGAAAGGGTTGAGGGGAAGTGGTTTATCTTATGTTCAGATTAGGTGGGTCACGGAATTTTGTTATCCATTGGTGTGCTAATTCTATCCTTCGGAGTTGGGAGCTATTGGCATGGGAAGGAAGGGATCTGATTACTTTAGTGGTGTAACACTGATCAATATTTTGGTTATGGAGAAGAGTATGGGCAGAGACAGGTTTTTCAGGATTTTGGACTTTGCAATCATGTCTGTGGCCATTCATGCGTTTTCAAAGAGTTTCACTGGTAAGGCCGATATATTGAGCAGGACAGTGCTGGCACTGGAGTTGATAAATTAAATTGGTGGAATCACATGAGTGGTTTCCAGGTATCTTGTAGGTTAAGGAGAAGTGGAGCTGGGAAAAGATTTGGCTGGGAGATGAATAGGGCAGGTTTGCAAGATTTCTTGTTACAAGTATTAGAACCGGGTGGTTGCTGGTCTTTAGGACAGGTCAGGATGTTGGGATCAGGTAACTTAGGATGGACCAGGATTTGGTGGAAATTTTTGTTTTGTCTGAAAGTCACAGTAGGAGGTTTTTCAAGGAGATCTTTGATGTGGGGGTAAGCTTTTAAGATGTTGAAGCCATCTTTCAGGATTTGGTCAAGTTTCTGTAGGCCATGGTGGTAATTAGGACCAGGGTTAAGCATTTGGAACTACTGGTTTGGGGTTGATATTTGGACTGGGCTAAACGGATTTATTTTTAATAAGGTTGGTAGAGTAATCTCTCTTTTCGAACTTCATATATATATATATACCAACTGAAAAAAACTGCATTAATACCTAAGTGGTACCTCTATGGATGTACAACCCCCACCACAGCCACCTACTCAGCAATAGTGGAAGCCTTGTCAGTCTCTCTCTTTCTCTACTCATCTGAAGAAAGTGCCAGTGGCACTGAACATTTTTGTGATTATGTGTTTCTTTTATGTATGTTACTACTACTCTGGTGTTAGTGAACTTGTCTTCTATGTCTTCACTGTTCATTTCCTCATATATGCTGACTTGTTTATTTATTTATTTATTCATAAGATCGTCAAGATATGGGCGAATATGGATTTCGAATGAGTGTGATGAGTGTAGATGAGCGAATGTAGTCATTGTTACAAACTAAGGCCGACTATTCCTTAGAAAGTGTCATTAATTAATAGCCCAATGACAAATGAACAGCCGGTGGTTATCAGCTGATCCTTCTCAAAATGTATTATGACTCTGATTCGGATCGAACTGAGAACCTTTAGCACATGAAGCTGGGATTGCACCAACTACGCTACCAACCAATTAATTGTTCTCATTTAGCTTGCAAGATATTAATCTTTTACGATGATTATATACATGCACTAATGCAATGAGTGGTGTAAGTGAGACAGAGAACTACTCTTCCCCCACTATGTAATTCTACTCAAAAATTGACATGGAAACCAGGACGTAGGCTGTGTGCTGACGGTGCAATAACAAGCCCCGCCAATTTACGTCATTAGCAGCAGTGATAATTGGTTGGTTTGATTAACACCAACGAATCCAACTCAGAACGATTAAATAAAATAATTATTTAATAACCAAATAACTATTAATAATAGCAATAACACTATGAATAATAATGTAAACAACAAATAGCAATTAAATAAACTTTTACAGTTAGTATTTTTTTTCAATTAAGAACTGTTGTGGAAGTTGAATACATGAAGGCGGAAATTAGTCACACCCATGAAGCAAGGCAGCTCAGCAGTGGAAATATTCCCCTCTGTCACTGGAACCCTTACACGCGCTAAATATAACACGCAGGTCACTTACTGTCTGGCCCAATTATAGTTGTATTATTAATTTTAATTGTTGACTTATTTATGACTTGTTTGCAACAATGGTTCAATTTATGTACAATTTATAATATGTATAACTGACACTGCCTATTGTATATTACTCTGTATTTAATGACAATAAGTAAATTATTATTATTACTTACATTAACCCTTACGTCTATTTGCCAAATACCGTTGGGGTCCTCCCCCCAGTTTTGGATTGACTTGAAACTCCAGCCTTCAGGTAAGCCTTCATTAGAAATATCACCAGGGCGCATTTCAAGTATTTCTGATTTAGTGCCTGAATCATAGCAGTATTTCTTAGAAAACACAACCAATAAAGCCTATATTGAGGCAATTGCAATTAGATTGAAACAGAATTTCATTTTCATATAACTGTTCATATTTAGAATTATGTCATTGAAGAGATGTGTAGTAACTGTGTAAAAAAATATCATATAAATTCATGATATAGGGTAGAACCTTTTGTTCCAAATATTTTTCAAAGAAATATTTTTGGGGCTCAACATGCTTCTCAATGTTGGAAGTACTAATACATGGTATGTGCCTTTTTTGTAGTAACCCTGTCCAGATGCTGCTTTAATCAGATTTTTTGTGGAAATTTATTTTAATCTATTTGAAACTGAAACAATGCCACATAAGATTCTGCTACCTAGGACGTTAGTTCAGTCTTTCATCAATTTTCTAACTAGGAGGAGTATCTTCTTGAAATCTATTAAATTAAAATCCCTGGTAAATTATTAAAAAAATTATTAAATACCTTGGAAAATTCAAAGTTAAATTAAATATTACTTATGATATAGATAGGTTAATGTAAACTTAAACTTCCTTGTTACAAGTTCTTGGACTAAGAAACTAAGAGTTGGCTAAGAGACTAAGTTGGCTGAGAGTGACTTTAGTCTCACAGCCAAAAATTATATAAAAGCACATCTTAACACAAGAGTACATGCTGGAAAAAATGGATCTATCCAGTAGATTAAAATTTTTTTATTTCAATGGTGAAAACAATTACATAACAGATATACGCAATAACATTACAATATGACATGCAATAAACGTTAAATGCAGAGTTGATCTTATCTGAAATAACTTGGAAAATTATATATTGTATGTGTGCATAAACTACAGTACAAATTAAAACAGTTAAATTAAGTACTTTACCAATCAGATCTAAAGAAAAAAGATGCTTTCCCTGTTTACGTTAAGAGCAATTTTACATTTTAGCATATCATAATATTTCTGCATTGTACAAGTTCTTTAATTTGAGATAGGAAATCTGAATAAATCACTTGTTCTTATCTATTTATTATTAAGATCTCTATCATAAAGATATTGGAGACTGTAGGTCCTAAGTAAATGACATTGCTAGCAGACCAATGTCAAATGAAATCTAAGGGCCGTTCATAAGGCTTTTCAATTTTCTTTGACTCTGCTATAAATCCAACTGTTTACTTTTTGAAAATGACATAGGGCTACATTAATGACTCATCAAAATATATGTATCTTACTTACCTGCTGGAGACGTGATAGTGATGGAAAGGGCACCCCTATAAGGATAATCTATATCTGGGGTGATCTGCAACTGTTCAAGAAAGTATACGACTTTTGAATCATCTTTCTGACAAGCATTAATATCAATAAAAATTAATGAGGGTGTCTCTTCATTAAATTCATAAATTGTCCTGAAACAAATAAAGATTGTAAAACAAAATCTACTAACTGAAAAATTTTTCTCTTTACGATAGAAAAAAAAATAATTTTCTGTTACGGTACACATATTTCTTACAATTATATATTTTACTGCTATATTTATCTAATATTCAAAACTATTATCAAGTAAAGAATTTATTACAACTAATCAGACTTAAAGAAATAACTAATTCTACATTAGGAAAAGTAAATTACTACAGTGGAGTACTGGTAATCCGAAATAATTGGGACCGAACCCATTTCGGATAACCGAATGTTTCGGACTAAACAGATTTTCATAAAACACACCTTTAACTAAAAATCACATAAATAATATACTTATCTTGAACTGCAGTACTTTAGTTTTGAATGCAATAAGAGCCTACGATAATTAGGATAGAATGAAATCAGTAATAGAAGAATAAATTCATCTTCAACGTGTTTATAGTTGAACACTAGTGTTTATAGTCGATCAAACACTGTATTTTGAAACAAAAATATTGATCCTGGGCCCAGCGCTACTTGATACCGTCTTATTATTATCTACTAGACTAGACCATATCCTGTACAGAAATTTGCTCAAGTTGTGCTCCTCGCACAGAACTGCTTCAGCTGACGGAAGTCATGTGCCTATTTCTGGCGTACTCACGCTTCCCCAGACATCACTGCTCATTTCCCACTGTCAGTCTGGCATCAGCAGTTCAAAAACGTGTTGTTTACGTACCTCAGTTTGTTGCTTGCTTACTGTACCGTTGTGTTCTTCAATTTTTAGTTGTGAACTTATTTTATTATTGTTATAAATTTTATTACTTTTATTATTGTTCTTTATTTTATTTATTGTGTGGAACAAAAGAACCGTAAGTACTGTACCCTATTTTTTCTGTACAACTCTTTAGAAGAATGGCTTCACTTTAGTAGAATTTGTGCACTTTAAAGGAAAAACTTGAGGTTTTGAAACGTTTAGACAGTGATGAAAGTGCATCGAAGTTAGCAATTGAGTTTGGAGTTGGGAACTCTACAATCACTAATTGGAAAAAAATTCGAACAAAAATCGAACAGTTTTGTACAGCAACTTCAAGTAAGTGTGTCGAATCTCGACAAACTGCCAAAACCACTCCACTAGACAAGCTTGACCAAGCTTTGTTTTTGTGGTATTCTCAAGAGAGGGAAAAGGGTACTCCGATTAATGGGCCCCTTATTAAGGAAAAAGCTCTAAACTTAAATAGGCTAATGAATGGTGACGAAACTTTTGTTGCTAGTACATGTTGGCTTGAACGTTTTAAGAAGCATCACGGCATAACTGTCACTGGAGAAAGGTTGTCGTCTGATGAGACTGCTACATTTGAATATGTAGGTAAATTTGCTGATATGATTGATGCAGGAACTCCTCACCTCAGCAATATATATATATAATGCTGACGAAACAGGGCTTAACTTCAAGGCATTGCCAAGCAAAAGTATGGCTGCACAAGACGAACTAACCGTTCCAGGTTTTAAAATCAGCAAAGAACGGGTAACTATTTTAGCATGTTGTAATGCTACTGGAACCCACAAACTGCCTCTCATGGTTATTGGAAAGTCAGCCAAACCAAGGGCATTTAAAAACCTGAACATAAATTCTCTACCTGTGTACTACAGGAATTCTAAAAAAGCTGTGGATGAATTCAGAGCTTTTTAAAGAGTGGTTTGCAAACCAATTTGTTCCAGAAGTCAAGCGTTTTTGTGAGACATCAGGCTTACCAACCCATGCACTGCTCATCATTGATAATGCATCTTCTCATGCGTCAGATGGCGAATTAGGTTGTGGAGATATAAATGCTGTTTTCTTACTGCCAAATGTGACCCCGCTGATACAGCCAATGGATCAGCACATTTGCAGCATGTAAAAAAACTTTGGCCAAGTCTAACTTACGATGAAATGCCAGATGTAGGGGCTGAAGGAACCAATGTGTTAAGAGAGCTAATGCAAAATATTCCTGGCTGTGAAGAAGAAAACAACAATGATGTTGAAGATTGGATACGAGTTGATGATCATGGACATGAGATGTATGATGATCAGCAAATCATTCAAGTGGTCTCAAAAGAACCTTAAAAAAAACTCAGATGAGAGTGAGGGAGAAGAAGACGGCAACACCGAACAGCGGGTAACCCACACAGACGCCACGGATGCGTTTGATCTTGCACTACACTACGTAGAGCAACACCCCAATGCGACCCCAGTCGCATACGATGTTTTTGAGACACTGGTGTAATTTAGCTTCATGGGAGAGATATTCTTCTTTGAAACAAAAAAATGTAACAGATTTTTTCAAACAATGTAATACTGTATTTGAAATAACATTTTCTTGTTATTTTCAGAAATAAAAAGTAGTGGTTCTTACAGTAACAGCATTTTTATTTTCCCAAAAAATCTTGCCAATTTCAGTTTCGGATTAAGCGGATTTTCGGATTACCGAAGTTTGCGGGACTATAATGTATTTGAATAAAGTCATATATATAGCTGTTTTTTTGTCGCCTATCATTTTTTAAATTTAAAATTGTATAAAAGCTGTATTATATACTTGGGAAAACTCCAAAAGTCACTAGATATTAATACAAATAAAAATGTAAAGTGATCTCCTGTCACAGAGCTAAATCCAACCCATCAAGCCATTTAAGACTAGCCTCACTGATTCTATTTATGCTTGCTAATCCACACGTAAAACAGCACAAGGGGCACTCTGAAAATAAGTGATTGTTTGGATAGACTTCCCAGAATCACATGACTGATCTACTGTCAATCCCCATTTGTATTTCTAGTAGTTACATCTGCCCACTCCAGTTCGGAACCGATTCAACAATGTCCACTCCCTTACAAGGGTGGTTCATCCCACCTACAGATTCTGACATCCATTAACAAGGAACTTATTTCGTCCATCAAAACTGTGTATGCTATGGCTCAGCTAGTATTTGGCGAGAAATTTGATCTGCTCCACAGGAAAGCAGTACGTAGAGGTGGGTTTCGAGATTTTAAGCGACCGTTCTGACGTGGCAGATCCTGGATAATGGGGAGGTGCTGATGTACCTGCCAATTCAATACATTCAAGATCTTATTGAATTCTTTAAGTAGTGCCTCCTGACGTTTTATTTCTGGAGGAGCTATGGCAACTTCATTACCTTGGCTCCCGGTGCTGTGCTATATAGCTCCTCCAGAATAAAGTCATAAAAATGAGTAATACTTCAATTCAAGTACCTTAAAATGTCTTTTAATACAGCACCTTTGAGACCTGGCGCTTGTTGGATAAATAAAATTGCCTGACTGATGAGATTTTGTTTCTAAAAATGAATAGTAATTAAAAAAAGTTAACACAATTTAAACATTAAAACACATGTTTATTAGGGTAAGTTATATAACATATACACAATTGACACTGACCAATTACTGTGCATATACTGTGTAATATTTTTAAATATTAATGTTAGGTAAAACAATGTTTCGCCCAATACAACAGTGCACAGCTATTCCACTCATAATGTTCCAATATATATGAAACTGTAATACGAAAATGTGTATCACTCATAAATCAGAATAAATGATGAATAGCACTGACTAGTGTGAATGGTACCAATTCACTGCATTACTGACTAAATATTTATTTGTGAGCCTATATTTGACACAAACGATAATTGATACAGCGAAATTCAAACTACTAAATGCCAGACTAAATAGGTTTTAGTGTATTAGGAAGTAAAGAAATTAATAAATTCAATGTCGGAATATAAAATAATAAGTATAGGTCTAATGAGTATAGGTCATATACACCCTACATGTCATATGTCATTCTAGTACTTTTTAGGTTGTTCTTGACCTTAAACTTTTATGTCATTTTAATATTAAAAATTTTTATGAACTAAATAAGATTTATACAGTAATTTAAACAATTACAAACTGTTTACAAAAATATAAATTTATAATAACATCAGTACAAAAATTACTAAAACATACCATACCACAGGGTGTGGTATTATTGTGATCCTTATTCAAAGTGGTTTTGTCATGTCTATTCAATCAATTTTAGATATTACTATGAAATTATCTTTATCAATAATCTTTACATATTCTCAAATTAATGATTAGCTGTACAATAGTAACCAGTTATGATAAAGGCATTGACCTATCGTCATCACTCACTTAAAATTCATGTCAACGAAGCAAACATGCTTAGCAGGTACTGGTGTCCACTTCTTGGCCATAATGACCATGTTCTCCGCATTCAGCAAGCCGAATCCAAAGTCGTTGCTAACCCAAAAACCCCTTCCATTCTGGTACCAAGTATTTTTGTTATTTGCCAAAGGTGCCACTTCAGCAGTCATGGCAATCAAATGCATTACATCTCGATAGGTCAGGTCCTTACTATAACAAATATGTTGTCAATTACAACAATGTTAAAACAATATTATTCCCGCAAACATGGTGCAATCAAGTGCATAATTGATATTCCTTGAATTTTTGTCATAAACAAATTTGAATTTTTTTATTTCATTCACTCCATTGTATTTATAGATATATACATACTATTAATGTCCTCCAGGTTGGGGGTTTGGCGTAAGGCTAACAACCTTACCCTATAAAAATCCTTTTGTTCAGAAACACCAACAGTTAGCCTCGGAATTGGTTGGACCAAATGGAAACAGACCTAAGCTTTGTTCAATGGACTTGAGAATCGGATCTTGGAATGTTTAAAACCCTCCCTTTTCCAAAAAAGTGGATAATTTTTTAACCAAAAAACCCCAAAATTTTAAATTAGTTGTTCCTCCCCAAAGACAAAGGGCCCCAAGGATAATTAACCAATTGTATATAAACCATTAACATTGTATTGGGTTCCCAAAGGGGTGTTTTTCAAAACAAAGAAAAAGTAGTTTAAACATTTAATCCAATCCAAAAGGATATGCCCGTGTTTAAAAAAAATTTTAAATGTTTCAAAAACCTTTTTATGCCCCCAAAAGGGACTATATAGCCAAGGACTCTTTTATTTTTCATTAAACCCCATACAAAATTTACCTATTAGTTTTTAAAATTTTTTTTAAAGAAAATCAAAAAGTTATGAAGGTGTGAAACATAAAAAGGGGGCCAATATTTACATGTGACAATTTTAAATACAAAGATTATGTTTTCATCCCCTCAAGAATTTTTAAATTCTTCCTCACTTCCCCCCTTTTTAAACAACTGGGACTCCTGGGGGAAAACCAAAAACCCAAATTGACATTTTTTAATAAATACAAAAAACCTTAATTTTTTAAGAATAGGGAAACCCCCCAGGGTGGCCCAGTCACTACCATTACCAAGTTTAGACAAAGCTTCAATTTTAAAGATGAAAAAACACTATTTGTGCCAAAAATTAATATAAAAAATTAAAATCCCAAACATAAGAAAAGTTTTTGGGGAAAATATCCAACTTAAACTTCTGAACAACTAAACCACACTCGTAAAAATCGGAAGAACAAAACCCCCCTTAAAAAATCCCAGAAACATTTTAATTTTTGAAAAATAAAAAAAAACAGAAACCCTTTTTTAAAAATTGCCCCAGAACAAAAGGGAAAGAATTAAAAGCAAAAATCTTTCCATAAAAACCATAATTACAAAGGAAAAACTATGAAAAGACTAACAGGGAGTTAATAAAGTTTCACCAAAAAAGGGGAAAATTTTTTCAAAACTAAAAAAAAAGTAAAAAGTAAACCCCCAAAAACTTTTTTGTTTTTAAATTTTTTAAAAGGAAAAAGGTAAAACTTAGAAAAAAGAAAAAACCTTTTTATTTGTAATCAAAAGGTTTTAAAATATAAAAACTATTTTGAAAGCTCTTAAAAACAGTGAAACTCAAAATTTAAAATGGGCAGTCCCCCAAAACGTTAAACCCGTTTTCACCCTACAAAATGAAGAATGATTTGTAGTAAAATTTTCAATGGCCCGGGAGGACAAAAAATTTCCCACAGAACACTAAACAGGGGAAGAAAACTAATCGAAAAAATAATGAATTAATTTTTTAATTTTAACAGAAAAAAATCCTAAAGGAAAGTTTGCAACGTCCCTTTAAAAAAAGATAAACTCTCAATAACATAGAGGTTTTCACTAAAGTTTGTGTCCCAAAATTTTTGCCCCAAAATAAAAAATTTTTAAATATTTTTCCAAAAAACTATTACAACCCTTTAACCCCCAAAAGACCAAAAACAATAAAAATATTTCCTAAAAAAAGTACATCCAAATTGGGGAATTTTAAGAACCATATGAGTTGTTTTATTTTGATTAACAAAAATCTTATGGGAAATATCAACCATGGCATCAGAAAAGCTTATTACCTGCCATTCAAAGGGGGGTCAAAATTCAAATTAATCATTAATTTACATCATCAAGATTATGGTCAAACCTGAAAAAAAAGGGAGGGGGTCTCACCTTTTTTGTTAAATTACTATAAAGGGCTTTGGATCCACAACCATGGTTTAAATTTTCAATAAAATAATACGGGGAGCAAATTTTTCTCAATAAATGAAAATTCAAAAAGAATTTTTTAAAACCCTTTGGGCCCAAAAAAAATGTAAAATAAATAAAAAAAAACCAATTTTATTGTTGGAAGAAACCATTGTCCAAAATTCTTTAGTTGTTAGAACGTAAACCCCTTTTTAAAAAAGTGAAAATTTTAAATTTAGGGGTAATCATTTTTTGGAAAATAATACAAAAGGAAAAAAAATTTAATTAAAAACCTCAGTGGCAATGGTGTTAAAATGGTCCCCCAAAAACCCTCCTAAAAAATTACAATCTTCTTTTAAAAAAACAAAACTAAGAATAATAAAAAAATGATTTTCCCCTTTGTTTTACACGGAAATTGGGGTACTTTCCAAACAAAACAAGAAAATTTTTACCTTTGAAAAAAAATTCTGGGAATTTTTACCCATATTAAAAAAGGGACGTGGGGTTTAAGAAAAACCAAAATTACGAGAAACTCTAAAACAACCCCCAAGCCCCTTTAATGAACAATTTGCCCGGCTGGGGGGCGGGCCTTTTTCCCCGGGGAACTCCCCAATTTTCCGTTTGGAAAATCCAAGGGGAAGACCTTTAACCCCCCAAAATTTCCCCTTGGGAAAAAGTCCAAAAAGACATAACACAAAGACAAACGAACAATGGTTGCCGAAAAAAGTTCCCCAACCGTTGGTGACCAAAAACAAGGGTTTAGTCCCCCTAGTCCGTTTAATCTATTAATAAAAAAAATGGATAAGGGTAAAAAAAACAAGGGGATTCAAATTTCCTTTTGGTCATATCTCTGAAATCCCTGAGCATTAAAATTGTATTTATTTTAAAAACCCATCCCTTTTTTCATAATATCATATTTAAAAATTTAGGGTGGGGGGGGGTCAATACCACGACATTTTGGGGGTGGGTGGTATACCACTTTATTTAAAACGGGTTGGCGGGGGGGTTAGTACCATTTCTTATTTTTAATCCCCCCTTTACATATGGGGGGGGGGCCCGGGGGTGGGGTCAATTACCACCTACATGATACGGGGGGGGCCCAATACCACCCGACTTTTTGGAGGGCCTTTGGGTTCCCCATCCCAACTACGTGTATGGGGGTGGGCGGGTGGGTCAATACCCCCGGGAAACATGTTTTTTTGGGGGGCCTTTGGGTAGACCAACTGTTTTCCAAACCACTGAAAACGGTTTTGGGTGGGCGGGTTTTTCCCTTCTATCTTATTGTTGGTAAATACCCCCAAAAATTTTGACTTTTATTGCTCAGGAAACCCACCTCGGGGGCCAATGAAAAATTGAATTTACCCCCCTTGTTTTGACTAACTTATCATTAAAGGTTTTCATTTATTTTACAACCGCCCCTTTTTTGATTTTAACAGTGGTAAAAAATTTACCCGCCCCCATAAAGAACAAGAGTATAACCCAATCATACTTTTAATTTTGCGCTGTCTCTTATCTTACAAAAATAATTTAAAAACATAAATTAAGGGTTAAAACATTTAAAGTTGTTTTAAATTAATATTTCTCCCTTTAAAATGAAATCCTTTTTGTCAATAATGTTCGGTCCCTGGGGTTGTTTACAAAATTTTTTTGTTAAAAAAATCTCATTTTTTCAATTTTTTTTTTAATTTGGGGAAAAGAAATTTGTAAAAGTTATTTATAATTGTTATTTGATTTTTATAATGAAGGGGTTTTTGGGGGAAAGGGTTTGCCTCAAGTTCTGAAGTTGGTTTCCCTTTTCTTCTGAAATGATTTTTTAACCAAATAAAACAATAAGCCGGTAAGAAAGATTGGGGCCAGAACTGCAGATTTTTAGAATGTAAGATAACTTTTTCGTAAATGAAAAAAAAAGGGGAATGTGTTTTTTTAAAAAAAAAACTGAGTTTTTGTCTAATTTATATTAAGTTTTGATTGAAAAATTGAGGAGAATATGAGACCCATCCCCCACCAAAACTGGAGGATCATGGGTGGCAGTCGGAGGGTTAAATTACAACACGGCAGCTGAGCAAAAACTATTTATTACAAAAAAATGTTATATATTGGGCAGGAGGCCACAATATCAAGAACACTCAAAAATCAACAAGAAACACCAAAAAAACAAAAAACATTTTTTTTTTTTTTCCCAAAAAAATTTAACAAAATACAAATAAAAAAAAAATTACAAAAAGACGTCCCTACGCAGAATTAAAAGAAACACATTATTTAAAAAAAAAAAATGACCTTAAAAAAATTTAAAAATTTTTAACAAACAAATTCCCCGGCAATTCAGTCTAAACCCCATGTTCCACTGGGCCAGGGTTTTCGCCGGATCCCGGGGCAGCCCCCCAAAAATTTTAAAAAAGAAAAGTAAAAAAACTTTAATAAAAAAAATTTTGGGAAAGGGGTTTTTTTTTTTTTTAAAAGGGGAAAATAAACAAAAAAAAATATACACGGTACTGTTCTATTAAAATTCACTTCAATAATACAATTAACGAAACAAATAACACAAACAAACCTAACCACTAGGCCTAACAACAAAATAAACAATCCCATAATTTAAAAGTATAAATAGAAATTTTAAAAACATACAAAATATTTAGAGGTCGCGGATACAAATTATTCAAAAACACATTTAACCATAGGGGCCTAACGAAAATAAAATTTAAAAGAATTAAAAAATAAATAAATTACTTTAAGATTAATAACAATAAATTGCAACATAAAAGTTAAAAAAATATATATATGTATGTTCCATGGCTGTGTTCAATAAATTACACTGTTCAGTTTTTATATTTGTTTTGTAGGGCATGGCCTAGTGGAAATTTTCTTCTTTATAATTTTTTTTTTTTTAATAAATTACCACCCCTAGCTCAGCTGGGGGAAATTTTAAAATGAAACGCATGATGGGGGACAGAAAACCCCACCCAAAGTTTGAGGGGGGGGCAGTGGACTGAACACCCAAAACCCAAGCACATTAGAAAAAAAGTACGCCAAAAAAAAAATTAATACAATAAAAAATCAAACAACGTACTGAAAATAACACGCAAGCCTGATTATTATCCAAACAAAATATTTTCACCGAAAGAGTGATTAGGTTTCCAAAATTAAACAGAATTGTACACTTCCGTTTGAGACCCTTAGCCAGTCATTGCATCAGGTACAGGTGGCAGAAGTAGACAGGTATAACAGACAGGACAACCCGACAGACCGAGAGCTGAAATCACGGAAGGCCAACCCCCGAGCCAACGGCCATGAAAGTAAAACTATCGACAGCGCAAGAGCGATCTCAGGCAGCCTGGCAAAACACAACGAAAAGTAACCAAAAATGTACCGGTCAAACGACCCGGTACAAATATCAGGGTTGTGAAAGATCAAAATATTTCTTTTGAATGTGTAAAGAAAAAAAAGATACATGGATTAATGGAAAAAACTAACTAAAAAATATGGAAATGGAATTTAATTAAAGTTTGGAAGTTATTATAATTTATTGCTGAAAATAATAATACTAATAGTATGCAGCCATAATTTACTAAATAATGTAAATTTTGTAAAGCCTCAAAGCAGACTTTGCCTTGGATGTACTTTCTTTACTTTCCCAAAGATATTTTTTTTCATTGGGTGCACAACGAGGTGAGACCTGGATATAATATATCAGAGTTCTTGTTTCAGCATTATAATAACATGTTAATTCACAATTTTCTAATACTTTAAAATTTCTAGTACAGTATATTTAAATTTGTTTTAGAGTTTTTGTATGAAATGAATATTTTTATTTTCTTTGTTAAATGATAAACTTAATATGGATATTCATTTAGAATATTATAAATAAAATGAAAAATTACTTTACTGTTCAATATTTGTGATAATTGGCGAGGTTAGGATTAAAAAGTCCTCTTGAGGCAACTCTCAAAAGCAAACTTTGATTTATTTTTGGCAGAAATAATTACTCAATAGCTATTTCCAGATGTAGAATATAGTTATTTCCTAATTATTTTTTCAGAAATCTGGGTAAATTCTGGCAAAGTAAATGTTTGAAAAATATGGCTACTTCATTTTAACGTAATGATTTTCTTATGGAGAAAATCCATAAGAACACAATATTCCTATGTGTTCATATTCATTAGATGACATATTCATCTTTTTTTGTACCAAGTTCTTACATTACAAAACTTCTGCCATAAGAAACAGCTGGAAGTATGGTTGTTTTTTATGTTAGAATGTTATAACAGTGTATTCTTATATAGTGTTAATACTCCTTAGAGAACCTTGAAATTGCCTTGATGAGGTTTTCATGTGCTACCTCTTGGCCACGTTCTAAAATGACTTACTTAGCTGGTCTTGAGTCATTACAGTTCTTGATAGCTATTTATAATAACTTACGTAGATTTGGTGTTGCAACTTAAGTTCATATATATTTTAAATTATTAGTTACTAGTTGGCAACTATTTCTTTTTAGTGTTTTATCTGACAATTTACACTTTAGTATGCTTAGTACATAAATTGTAATAGTTATAGTTTTAGTTATATGACAAGCCACCTACTTTATGCAGTTATATGACAAGCCACCTACTTTATGCAGTTATATGACAAGCCACCTACTTTATGTAGTTATATGATAAACCCCCCACTTTATGCAGATATAAGAAAACCACCTACTTTAAATGCAGTTATATGACAAGCACCTACTTTAGGGAGTTATATGATGAGCCACCTACTTTTGTTGTTTTTATGACAAGCCACTACTTTTTTGTAGTTATATGATGGGGCCACCTACTTTTTTTGTTGTTATATGACAAGCCACCTACTTTATGTAGTTATATGACGAGCCACCTACTTTATGTAGTTGTAATTATATTTGAACTACTTTATAAAATTGTTCTGAGTCAGTAAATTTAAAGGTCTGTATTTAATGAACCCAACATTTTTCTTTCTCATTTTTGAATCTGTCCTAAGTCAACCTTTCTGCTTAAAACTTAAGTCTCAGTCCCATGTAGACAAATGATTTTTTTTTTTAAATGCTTTTTGTGTCAAATTTAAAAGATAAAATTTTAGGGGTTATGAAACAAACTTCATTTGAAACTTTCCCAGTTTCCCCCAAATTCTTGTATAGTTTCATCAAGATGTTTGAACGAAGCCTTTTTTATTTTCTTCTATTTTTTGTTTTTTCAATTGGGCTGAAATTTTTTAAAAAAGTCAGGAAAAATTTGTTTCCCTTTTAGCCCCTTACTTGTTTTTCCTAAATCTTATTAAAATTTTTTATTTTTTTGTTAATTTAAAAAAAATTTTTTTTTTGGGGCAGTGGAATTTTTGAAAAAAAACACAAGGTATTTCCCAAAAACTAGAAAATCAACACTTAAAAGTTTTTGCCCCCAAAATAAAGCTGATGGGTTAATACATGATGTTTTCATTTATTTTTCTTGTTTTCACCACTCCTAAGATTAATTTTTCTAAAACAAAGTTGGATAGTAATGAGGAAAAACATTATCAAATTGTTTGGGAATTTCTCCTGAGAATTTTTCTTCTGATTTAGTGTTAGTTGGTGTTTTTTAGTTAATGCTTAAGTTTTGAGGTTCTTTTAAAATATATAAGACAGCATCTTGGTCAATGGAATTGTATGCAGGAAAGGTATGTTTTGTCCTTATTTTAAGTTAGCCAAATGACTCTAACTCCCTTTAACGGTTCAGGATGCATATTAACGCAATCATGCCAAAATCAGCATAACTCTCGTGGTAGATTGGTTAACTCGTGGGGTAATTTTGTTATTATCAATACCAAAACACATTAAGACTGTACTTGGAATAAGGAGGGTTTTGGTTTGGAAGACCCCAACCGGATGAGTTAATTCCATAATATAAATTTCAGTCACATCCCTGGTGATGGATGTTGACCACTTTGTCTCCTGATGCAAGATAAACACAAAGTGGTCTTTTATATGCCTTGGTTGGGGACTGCTTATTTTATTCACAGCTGTCCACCTTATTGGATAGAACATTCACTATTTGCTATCTGTGACCTATCCAATACATCTTAGAAAATTCCTGAAAATTTTTTTGATGGTAAAATTTAAAAATCTGGAAATAGCTCCTAAAACTGTCTGGAACTTAATAAAAACACAAGTAAAAAAACAATAAAATCAAAATTAAAACATTAGTATTGACTATAATGCGAAAACTGCAGATGATCCTATAAAAACTTATTTTGACCAAATGAAACAAAATGGCCACGCAGAATAAAGCGAATTTATGTAGGAGGGGCCATGTATTTTCTAAACTCCCAAAAGGGCTCCCCCAATGGCCGCTGTCATAAAATGAGATAAAAGGAAAAAATAAAATAAATTCAGAGAACTTTTTTTGGGGAACAATATGCAAACTGAAGGACCGATTGCGTCCCTACTTAGAAAATAAACCGACTTTCGGGCCAAATGAAAACAGTTTAATTTAAAAAAAAAGGTTAAAAAAACCAGGCCTTAAAAAAAGGCAAAAAAATCGTTTTAATTTTAAACCCCCAAAAAAACCATGAGATCATACACACTCTAAACATCTCTGTAGTCAAAAAGCAGCTAGTAGAAAAAAAAATCAAGACCTTTTTATGAATGACATTCAAAACAAAATACAAAAAATAACGATCTGATTTTGGAAAAAATCTTTAATCTTGCCGCGAACAGGGGTGTACTCCTTGCTGAAAAAAACAAACTGAAACAAGATTTACACCCGTGACCCTTTTAAAAAATCCCCGAGGCTAAAATATAATGGACCCCAAACAAAAAGACCAAAAAAGGTATGAAGCACAACTTAAAACCGGAAAAGAGAACGAAACCTAATAATAGAAATGCTTCACTTTCAGAAAACCCGGGAACAAATTTGGAAAATCAACTGTTAAAGAGAAAGAATTGCGGATACATTTTGAAAGAATTTTTGAAGACGGACAAAAAAAAAAAAAAGTTATACAAATACCAAGAACTATGCAACTAAATGAAAGAATATTTTGCTTAAAAACAATAATTAAAATAAAACTTTAAAAAAATTTTCAAAATAATATAATTAAAAAACACATAGAAACTAAACTGACCACTCCTTTTTGAAACTCAAGCCATTGCCTTCTCTCCTCCCAATTTTTCCCGATAAAACGCCGAAAGCCCTGGGAAAACCAAAATAAATTCTTCAGAACACCTGCTAGATCAAGATTTTTCTAATAAATCAACCCTAGCTTCCTCTGAATACACAAACCTAACAAATGTCAAATGCTAAAAAAAATGAGCACACAAATGGGAGAGGCAGACAAAAATCCCCCTAAAAAAACTGGAAAAAATTAACATATGTCAAAAAAATCCTGTTTTTTTCTATTACACAAAAAATTGTGAGACTAATAAAAGAAGGGAGAATATGTTCATTGCACTGCAAGTAGCAAAAAAGCAAAGCACAAACACACACTTTAAACAATCCCTCCCTTCCAAGGTCGAAGTTGACATACAACACCAAGAAAACCTAAATTGAACTGCAAAAAAATTTTTCCCCAACATGCAAAAATAAAAAAATTTAAAAGAAGACTCTGAAATTTTTTTTTATAATTATATTAAACTTCTATTGACCTTACAAAAAGTATAATCACAATCTTACTGATTCTCCCACCGACAGAAAATAATTCTCCTTTTTCCCCCCCTTAAAACTGGACCGCACCCATCTTTCATTTTTAGATCTGGTGGAAAAAAAAAAAAACCACGGTACAAAAAACCAAAACACAGGTCGAAAATTCTAAATCAACCTTCAAAAAAAAAGAAAGAATACCGCCTTAAGCAAAAGCCAAAACCGCACAAACTCATAACATCGCCATCAAAAATAAAAAGTCTGCAAAATAAAAAAGAAATGCTCTCCCACTTTCTCTCTTAAAAAAAACCCAGATATAATAATTGTTCGAAAATGGAATGTCCAAAGAGAACCTAGAAAGTATCGAATACCCGGCTACTCCCTTTTTGGTGGCTACTGTAGGAAAAAAAACAGAAGAGGAGTGGCAGCCTACGTAAAACTAGGCCCAAGACCTGGGAAGACTCCTACACATAAGTGGTGAGATCGAGCTTTCTGTGAAGCAATACTAGCTGAAATAAAATCAAAACGGAAACTTGCTAAACTAGGCGTCTACAGACCACCACTGCCAAAAACCCAAACATCGCAATTGACACCCTTACAGAATTTTTGACCCCGCCCCTACAAAATAACGTGCATGTTTTTCATGGGGGAATAAAAATCGACAACCTCCCCAAGGACGCAATAAAGATTAGAAGATTCTTTCATCTACAACATTTCAAGACAAAAGCTCCCGCCAACCCGAAAAACCCATTCAAAATCATCATCAAATTTATGGATTTGTACGAAAATAGACCCCAAAGAATCCCCACAAAAGTTTTAATGACGGTCTCTCAGACCACCTGCCAGATAGCCGTATTAAAACCCGACAAAAAAAAAATCCCAAAAAAAAAAAACGAAACAAAGAGAAACTTCAGTAGAAGTGTATGAAATATTCAAATCACTGCTAAAAAACCAAAAAATGGGGAAAAATCCTCTTGGGGGAGGTAAATCTACCCACAATTATTTCCCAACACTACAAAACCTGTCTGGGAAATTTCCTGCCCATTTTATAAAAAAAACGGCACAGAAACGTTGCGTGACAAACAAAAATGGGGTGTGAATGTACAAAATGAAAAAACGATTATCTAAAAAAACCCAAAAACCAAAATCCTATGGGCGAGAAGAAAATAAAAAGCAATGCGGCAAAGAAAAAGGATTTCGATCTTTAAAATGAAAACATTGCGAAAGCACAAAAAATAAACCCGTAAACACATCAGATAATAAATCAAAAACACTTGGCAAGTAATAAAAGCTGCAAAAGGGGGGGTTCAAATAAGTCAAATAATAAAAAAACTGAAAGTCATGGGAAAAACCATAGAAAACCAAAAGAAATAGCAATTTTTTAACAAACACTTTACATCAATAGCAGAAAGACATCCAAAAAACATCAACCAAAGCAAAAATCTCAATTATGTAGCACCAATAACAAAAAAGTACATTTCATTTTTAAACCCTTGCAGCAAAACAAACCAAAAATCATAGACGTTTGAAACCAAAAAACCCCTTCAGGCATAGATGAATACCCCAAACTAAAAAAAAACTGCAAGAAGAAAATAAATTGCCCCTGACAAACTCGAAAAAAAATCATTTCAGCAAGGGAAACTTCCCCCGACCCAAATAAAAAAACTCAAAGTTTATCCCAAATACAAAAAGACCAATCGAAATTAATAGTACCGCCAATTCCCTCATACCCAAATTTTTTTAAAAATAACGAAAAAATTTTAATGGAACAACTCCTGCATTACCTCAATCAAACAAACTACTTAACATCAAAAGCCGGATTCCTTAAGGGGAAGTCAACATCCCCCAGCCCGATACAGCTTGTCGAGTACATCCTGGACAGACTGGAGGAGGGGTGCACAGTCCCTAGTCTTTTTCTGACTTCACAAGGCCTTTGTTGTCTAAGCATGACTGCCCGATCAAAAAATGAAACCCCAGGCAAAAGATGGAAAAACTGCAAACTGGTTCTTTAGCTACCTGAGTGGCAAAAAACAACTTGTGGGCTGCGGATATGCTGGTAATACAACAGAAAGAGTCCCTTAACTTTTCCATATAAAGCAGGGGGTACCGCAAAGGGTCGGTCCTGGGCCAAATATTTTTACTACTAACAAACGACCTACTAACTCACCTGCAAGGGAACCCCGTCAAACAGTGATGTCGCAGAGACACGGTTATTCATTGCAGAAAAAAAAAATGGTTACTTACTATAACACTGAAGCAGTTTCAATCTGACCAAAAAAACTGTGCTCCCAATGACTTAATCCTCAATGACGAAAAAAATGTTCAAATATTTTTAAAACAAAAAAAAAAAATACAGATGCAAGAATAGGTAGACTGGAGCTACCCCGGAGTTAAAACCAACACAAGCACCTCGGCTCACAATCGACTCCAGCCTTCATGGAACCTCACATCGACCGCTGTGCAAGAAGATCAGTGAGGCGCCTTCCCTGATTCGCGACTCAATCAAAAAGCACCCCCGAGGCAACAAGAACTGCATACTTGCCCCTTTTTCGAACCCACCTAAGATACGGCATAGCACATGGGGAGGAACCACGCAACAAATCTCGAAAGGTCCCCAATCAACAAAAGAGAGCTATAAGGGCCTTGCGGGCTTGAACAAAAGAAAGCTGTGAAAACATTTTATCGAGCTAAAGATTCTCACAGTAGTAGCAATCTACAACAGGAGGTCATCCACTCAGTCTCCCACAACAACAAGACATAGAGATATCCCTCATCCACACTAGACATGCCTCGACTTCACCTGCCCCCTCACAAACCTCACCCTGTACAGCAAAAAACCAACATACATTGGAGCAAAACTTTTCAAACGTATTGCCAGAGGACCTGAAGAATACCCCACCTCAGAAATTGAAGAAATACTTAAACAACTGGCTGCTGAAGAATCCCTTCTACTCAGTGGATGAATACCTGAAGAAAACACCACTCGACCCAGATGCAACTTAAAATAACACCAACACTGAAGACTTCTTCTAAATAACTTACATTGTAACAATTTGTAACCTGACGCTAATACTAATCTCTAAGATTATGTTAATAAAGATATTGTCTATTGTCTATTGTCTATAGAAGTAAGCAATGTGTTTAATAATTTCTTTGTTTCAGTAGTTGATCAATTAGTATTACCCAAAATTCATAAGGGAAATAAGAAGTTGAACTTTTGTGATCCTATAAAAAATAGATTTAAGTTTAGATCAGTAAGTAAAAAAGAACTAGGAAAATTAATCAATTCTTTTGAAAATAAACTATTGACAGGTTATGATGATATTTCAATCAATATTATTTTAAAAATCTTGCCTTCAATAATGAAACCTCTTACTCATTTAATAAGTTCATCTTTAATTTCTGGTTATTTCCCCGACAAACTCAAAATAACCAAAGTAATCCCAATCTTTAAAAATGGCAAGGTTAGTCATCCTTCATGCAACCGCCCAATTTCATTACTATCTGTGTTCTCTAAATTGTATGAAAAGGTGGTTCACACTTAGTTAATTAATTATTTGGTTGAATGTAAATTATTTGACAAAGAGCAACATGGGTTTCAAGCAGGAAAATCTACAATAATAGCTGGGATTGAGTATATCAATACTATAATAGTTTCCATAGATAAAGGGGGGAACATTATAGTAATTTTCCTAGATCTTAGTAGAGCATTTGATAGTGTGTCACACAAAGTATTATTAAAAACTTTATCAACATTAGGTATTGGCAGTAAAGAGTTAAATTGCTTTGAATCCTACCTGGCAAATCGACAACAGCAGGCTACATTGAAATTGAAAATTCAGTGTCTAATATACATGATAAATATGTTTACGTAAGAAAATTTAGCTCAGAAAAGCTAATCATCCTACACTACGGTGTCCCTCAGGGATTTATCCTGGGCCCATTATTATTCCTATGCTACATACGATGCTTACCACGATTGATCCCTAGGAACAGTAATATTTGCCTTTATGCTAATAATTCTTAAGTAACCGTGTCGGGAAAATCAAAGGAAAGAGAAGAGGAATCATCTTTTATTTCCCTCTCAATAATCAAAGAATTTTTTAACAGAAAAAAGCTTTTAATAAACCTAAATAAAACTAACTTTGTCTTATTTTGTACTAAGAAAAATCAGAGAAATTTACAGCCAACTATTTTGTTACATGAAACACCACTTAAACAAGTTGAACATACCACATTTTTAGGGCTCAAAATTGATCAAAATCTTAGCTGGGACAAACATGTAGACCATGTAATGATTAAAACTTTAAAAAGAATATATTATGCTATAGTTAATTCAGACTTGGCTTGCGGTATAAGTGTATATGGTTCTACAAAAAAAACGTAACTTTGACAGGTTACTTCTCCAACAAAAAAGGGCACTAAGGATTATGTATATCTTAAAAAAAAGATGAATCGGTCAAGCATCTTTTTGTAGAATTAGTCAAACCAACAGTCATTGGTCTGTATATATTGGAAACTATTAGTTATAAAAAACAATTTGTGAATACCTCTCAAATTCCTAGTAGACATGGTCACGATACTAAAAATAGACATGTAGAATGTCATAATTTAGAGTTCTATATAAAAAAAAACTACATTTAGAGAGACAAAACCATTGTATCACCTTCCCAGAAACTTTTAGCTAGAGCAAAATGTTGAGAAATTTAGGAAAAGCTTGTTCTTTCTATATTCTTAATCTAAATATTCTTTTTTAACTTTAGAATACTTTATTTTTCTATACTAAAATAATATATTGTTATACTATTGTTAGCTCATTGTAACAAGGACAACTATTTACATTTTATTTTTTAACTTTAAAGATGTTTCTTGTATTTAATACATTATTAATTAGTTTTTCTATTTTAATAAATAAATATTGAATTGCTTATTAATAGAAAATAAAAATAAGGTTTAAATTAATGTAATGTTTCATAAAGATAATTAATAGTTTCCTTACTACCAGTGATGGTTCAAATTGTTATTAATAGTTTTTTGGGCAATAATTGTACTTTAGCTGTAACATTTCTTACGCTATTCAATAAATCATATGTACATTATAACTGATTAAAGGATGTTGAATTTGAATGAGGATATTATTCAGCTTACTTAGCTTCTAGGACAAGAGCAATTATTCCAGCAGCAATAGCTTGAGATGCAGCAGTCCCTGAGAAAGCCCTAGTACAGCCTCCATCAGAAGTTACAGATACCTAAAACACAATTCTCAATAACTATTCACCCCAGAAATAAACTGATTTATAATGTCAAAAATCACAAGTTATGTTTAGTATTTAGCATCTAAAAATACAATAGTATATTAGAGTTCTCTAAAGGATACATTTAGGATACATTCTCTAAACTTACTTAACCAAACACATGTAACCTAACTGATCGAATTAATTGATTGTTCATATTATAAAACTCAAAATAAAGAATATATTTTATTTTTCATGAGTAACCTTTTTGGTTTCATAAAGTGGTTTTAAAATGGCTTTATTTATTTAGCCCATTTTTCATATTTCATTATCCATTTTTCAAATTAATTTTAATACCAAATGTCTATGAACAATGTTATGTTATTGTGAATATCATAAGAAATAACATTAATAGTAAATGTTGTGTATTCTTAATAGTTAATTAACGTTTACTTATGAACACCAGAGTAGAAGTTTATGTCATGAATACACATTGAATATCTTCTCTTTGTAATGATTTATTGTAGTTAATTCATAAATAATTCTCTCTTCACTGTTTCTAGTTACTATAAATATCTTTTCAGGTTCTATCCAATCAACATAATTCTATATCAGATACAACCGCAGGCAAACTCCTCTGTAGAGTTTGGTCATAGCCAGGCTACATACCTCTATATATGGGCAGGCCAAACTCCATCTTCAGATACAACTACCTGCCCTTATCTGCCACACCTCTGATGACAGATGTTGACCACTGATGATGGATTGCACCACTTATGTTGAAAGTAAAAAGGGGGTTCGAAACTTTGTAAGTCTGTATACAGTAGTAATGAAAGGAAAGGAAAGCGGCATACCTGATAAACTTGGTAGACTGGTACACTGTAGATAGACACAATCACATAACAAAGAATTGAATAGTGAACTATTTTGGGGCCACTGGCCTCTTCTTCAGTCACTAAATAACCGGATACACAATCAAACTTGAGGTAGGTGGATGAGGTGTTGCCAACTGTTGAGCACTTAAACACTAAAATGTCACTTCTGCCTCTATTATACGATAAAATGGTGAATAATGTTTATTATTCTGCTGCTTAGGTGGAGGAAGGAGAAACAGGGTTTATTTTATATTTAGATTAGGTGGGTCTCTAGATTTTGTGATCCATTGATGTGCAATTTCCATTCTTTCAAGTTGAGAGCTATTGTAGTTTGTAGGGAGTGATCTGATAACTTTTAACAGCGAAACTTTGATCAAAGTTTTGATTGTGGCTCATGCTATGGGATGAAACAGGTTTTTCAGGGTTATTTATCTTGCAGTCATGTCTATGTCCATTCATGCGTTTACAGAGGGTTTCTGTTGTTAGACCTATATATTGAGATGGGCAGAAATTACACTGGAATTGATAAATAATGTTACTAGAGTCACAGGTATAATGACCATTAATTTTATATTGAATGGAGGTGGAAGAGCTCATAAATGTAGTGGCTGGTTTATGGACAGTGCATGTTTTGCAGCTTTTCTTATTGCATGGAAAAGAGCCTTGAGCTGTAAATGATGGCCTAAGAGGTGTGGTGGATCAGGTAATCTGGGATCAGGGATCTGGAACTCCTCAATGACATACCTCAACCTCTACCTTCCGATGCCACTCTTGTAACATAGATGTCACCTCGCTTTACACAAATAGCTCCCATGCCCATGGCCTAGCCGCTTCAGAACACTTCCTCAACTTACGACCAGCTAACTCTAATCCGGCCACATCCTTTCTACTTCATCTAACCAAATTCATCTTAGAAAAGAACTATTTTCAGAGTTCTGGTAAGAACTACCTTCAAGTCAAAGACATGGGAACAAAAATTGCGCCATCTTATGCAAACCTTTTTATGGGTAGGCCTGAATAACATTTTCTTAAACAACAAATATCACAACCTACATGCTGGTTACATTTCATCTATGACATAGTCATGATCTGGACAGACTATAAAGTCAATCTAGAGAATTTCTTACAGAACCTACAGCACTTTTACATTCTATACTTCACCTGAAATATTCCTCAAAACAAAATTGTTTTTCTGGATGTCGAGAAATTCACCTTGAGGCATATTTTCTACAAACTGATATTCATATCAAACCAACTAATCAACTTCAGTATCATTTTGACAGATGACTTAACAATACTAAACGCTCCATTCCATATAGCTTAGCAATAAGAGCGAAGCGTATGATTTCCAGCCCTGAGAATTTAGAACAACTATATAACAGACATCTAACCAACGCTTTCGAAAAAAGAGGTCATCCTAAAAACCTTGTTAAAAACCAGATTATATTGGCTCATACCTCTAATAAACATCAGTTCGAAAAAAATCCACCCAGCCTACCTCTTGTTACCACCTACCACCATGGCCAACAAAAGCTAAATAGTATTCTTAAAGATGGCTTCAACATTCTTAACGTCTCACCCCATACAAAAGACAAAAAAATCTCCTACTGTTACCTTCAGGCAGTCCAAAAATTTAAAACAGCTTTTAGTTCACCCAAAATTACCTGATCCTACCACACCACTTAGGCCATCATCTACAGCTCAAGGATCTTTTCCATGCAATAAGAAAAACTGTAAAATATGCACTATCCATAAACCAGCCACTACATTTATGAGCTCTTCCACCTCCATTAATGGTCATTATACCTGTGACTCCAGTAACATTATTTATCAATTCCAATGTAATTCCTACCCATCTCAATATATAGGCCGAACCACAGAAACCTATAAAGTGCTTCAAAACATCTAAATATGTGGACTTCAGAGAATTTATAATACCAAAAAGAGTGATGTTAACTTTGGAGGAACATGATACCATTGCCTGTGTGTATGACAAACAGCGGTAGCTCAGAAAATTCCATCCGTCAATCGAGAGCATAATGACTGTTTAGTTCACTTTTATGAACCTACTGGTCCAAGAACTTCCTTCAAATACAGCAAAAATTATTAAACATGGGTCCCTTTGAGTAATATCTTGAGAAAGACCACACCCCTACAGTCTACAACTAACTACAGCAACTGGCGCAACTTCAACATCACACAATGCTTGTGTGATGAAATCTCGCTTCTTCTCAATGCTCACCAGTCATGAAAATGAAGGATTGTATATTAATAAATGGTATAACTGTATGTGTGTCATTGTTTTATATATTTTCAGGCATAACAAAGCATAATATTTAGCTATGTTTAGCATTGTAAGTAGCTGGAGCAATATTGTTTTTTTTTTTAATTTTGGCACTTTTCTACATTCTATAACTTTGTAAATAATAAAGTCCACAAAACAAAATGTTTGCAGATTGTTTCTTTATTCTAGTACTAAAACTGGGATAAATTTTAAATTTTTATTTCCATGCCCAAAAAATATATTAATCCTTGAACTTTGAAAAATTAGAAAATTTCATTCAAACATTTTTTTCTAAAAAACTATTCTAGTTCACAATTTGAAACTTTGTGAGTTTGAAGCACTTTGATATACCTATCACATAAAAAAATAGCAAATAAATTAACTGTTGCCTTCTTGAAAAAATAAATGTGTCCAAAAATCCATGATAAACTTTGGAGATACATTTGAGCCCTTATACTTAAGTTTAAGAACATACCTGTAAGAACTTAATTGAAGTTCAGACTCTTCTGAAGAGACTGGTTTTTGTTTTAATGTTTTAGGATGAATAGAAGAGGAGAGATATGTGCTTCTGCGCAAAATTCGAAATTCACTTAAGAGGCGTTTTGCCGAAGCCCAAATGAATGAATAAATGAAGTTTATTCCACAGATAATACAAGTTTACAGTCATGGCAATTATGGAATAGAACTAACCACTGTTTCCAGTAATTGTGGTTAGTAAATAAACTAAAAGTATAGATTAAATACAAACTAATTTACAAAGTAAGTAAGAAAGAATACAAGATAAATACAAAATGAATTAATTTGAGTTCAGTTTTAGTAATTACAAATTGACATGCAGCTTTGCAGTGTTTGTGGCTTGATTCATTGTTTCATTTTGAGGGAGACGTACAAAAGACAAGATAAGATAGTCAGACAACAACAATTACAATGGATTTAGACTAACTACTGCATTTCATCAATATATCTACATCTTTCCAATTATTTAGTTTAAGTATACAAATTACAGAGTGATTTTATTTAATTATATTAAAAAGCATATAGTTTATAATCAGTATAATAGCATCGGTAAAAGACAGTTCATTAACATTATTTATATTTAACAAATGTTTTCTTGTAGATAAATAAGTTCTTTATTTTTTAAAAGCCATGTTTTCAATTCTTTGCAAAAAAGGTTTAAATTTTTCATTTCTTTAATTTCAGTGGGTAATCTATTGAAATACTTCGGTCCCAGATATAAAAATGATTGTTTTATTATAAACTTGTTTACTTTTGGTAAAATGAATAATCTGAGAGTATTACTACGCATATTATAGTGGCTCCTTGAGAACCCTCTATTACCACTTCTGCAATAAAATAATCGTAACGTTTTATAAGTAAATAAATGTTGAATAGGAAGGATGTTAAGGTATTTGTAAAGCGGAAATGAAGATTCTAGTCTCGATTTCTTAAGAATAATGCGTAGAAACATGTTTTGTGTTCTTCTTAAGTTGTCAATAACTGTCTTTGGCCCACCTGCCCAACATACAATGCCATACTGCAATCTAGAGTGTATCAGTCCAAAATACAGCTTGCGCAATAAATCTATATCACAAAAATTTCTTAAAAAATAAAACTTACGCAAGTTAAACTTTAGCTGATTGTGCAAAAGGTTTCCATGAACTTTCCATGATAGATTTTCATCAACAGTTATGCCTAAATATTTAAAGGTTTTTACTTTTTCAATAATTGCACAGTTACAGAAAGAAATATCATTACAACTATCACTATGGTATCTTATTGGAGATTGGAAATCAGAAGAGATGTAATCGAAATTGATATATTTTGTTTTATCTGTGCTTAACATCATTTTATTTGCTTCACACCACTGCTTCGTAATATGAAGGTCATGAGATATGTAAGAGTGAATATTATCTTTAACTCTATCAGAGTATACAAACGCAATATCATCTGCAAAAGCAAATATTTTACCTTTAAATTTTTTATTCAATAAATCATTTATAAAAATAATGAAAAGATTTGCGGCCAACACAGAGCCCTGGGGCACTCCGGCCTTAACTACCTGGGGCGAACTTAACTGATTACCTATTCGAACTTGCTGGGTGCGACCTGTGAGAAAGCTTGTGAACCAATTTAATGCTACGCCTCTGATTCCAATTGCTTCCATTTTCGTTAAGAGTATATTATGATTTACAAGATCAAACGCTTTTTTGAAGTCAATGAAAAGTGCAGATGTCTTACAGTTATTATTAAAACTGTCATATAATGTCGAAACAAAATCAATTAGGGCATCTTCTGTTGACTTGCCCTGCGTAAAACCGAATTGCCTATAATTTTGAAAGTTTATTATTTTTAAATATGCTATAAGTCTCTTTTTCATACATTTTTCAAATATTTTAGAAAAGACTGATAATAGGCTAATTGGGCGTATGTTATCTAGACTGTGAGAGTTTTGCTTTTTTAATAATGGAATTATAATGCCTTTTTTTAGTGCTTCGGGAAAAACACCAGTTGAAAAACTTACGTTAATTAAATGAGATAGAAAAGGAGCTATTGATTCATATATGTGTTTTATTAATTCAACTGCCATGTTGTCATATCCCGTAGACTTTTTATTTTTTAATTCTGTAATAATTTTAAGAATCTCGTTTGCATCTGTTGGCGCAATATAGAACGACGAAGGATAACAGCCGTTATCTGACCGAAAGAATGCCGCAGGGTTAGTGTTATTAATTATGTCACAGACACTGATAAGGAAGCTATTTACTCTGTCTGCGACCTCTTGAGGCTTGTCTAAGGTGTTTCCATTCTCCAGTACAATTTTATTTACATTCTTATTTACATTATTACCTGTTAAATTATTTATTATTTTCCATTGTTGCCCAATGTCACCATCATGCTCATTTATTAGTTTAGAGTAATATTGGTTTTTTAAAGTATCTATATCTTTTTTAATTTGTCAGTAAATTGATCATAATATTTTTTAAAACGATTATCATAAGGTCTTCTTCTGTGGATGTTATACAGCTTTTGCCTTTTTTTTACTCTATTCATTATATTAATATTAATCCAAGGGCTTTTTAATTTAGCTTTTTCGATCTTATTAACTACAGTAATCTCTACAGTATTATTATTTATAATGTAATTTAACTTATCTAAGAATAATTTATAACAATCATTAACATTTACTTTATTGAAAAGGTCCCTCCAATCTGCATTATCTATATTCTGTTTGATTCCATAGAAATCATATTTCATTTTTGTTTTTCTATACTGTTTATTTGTATTTGCATAAGTAGTAAATATTTTTAAACCTATGGCACAATGGTCAGATATACCAATGTCAAGTACTGCGCTCTCAAGGTTATTGATATTTCTAAATCTGATAAAAATATGATCTACACAGGTAAGAGATATATTAGTAATTCTCGTTGGTTGGTTAATTAGTGATGTAAAACTGTAATTATTCATTAAATTATTGTATTTCTGTACTTCTGAAGAAAACTTTAATATGTCTATATTAATATCACCTATATAAACTGTATTTAACTTATTTGTAATAATTTATTTTCGAGTTCATTTATAAAGTTATGTTCAGAAAAGTTCTGTAATCTATATAGTGAAAGGAGATTAAAGCGTGTATTATTATGTTTTAACTCTAACAAAAGACAGTCAGCTGTTGTCATATCGAATTTTAATTGTAAGCAATCAATATCTTCGTTAATAAAGCAGACAACACCACCTGCTCGGTATGTGTCATTACAATTACCAAATGCTTTATATCCTGGTATCTTATATAAGGACAGTTCGTTACTATTTATCCAGACTTCACTTAAAACTATGATATTTGGTTTACTTTTAATTAAATTAAGTTCCACTAACAGATAATTAAAATTTTTTCTCATACTTCTAATATTCAAGTGCAAAAAGGATAAGTGTGCATTTTTTTGTGGGGATGAAAAAAATATATCTAGGTTTTTATAAACAAGGTCTTTTCCTAGGCTCATATTGACATGTACTGTTTAAAAATAATTACCTTAGCTTACATAATAAATGAAAATTCAAACAAACACTAGTTGGATTATTTGTACTTTACACTTACTTTACAGTTTGTCTAGGTCTTGTAGGTTGCTTATTTTGTAGCACTTTTCCCCGTCATTTTTTCTTACAAAGAATCTTCCTTCGCGAAACCAGATGTATCTAAAGCCTGCGTCTCTGCCTTTTTCCTTCAGCTGAGATAGAAAGATCTTATTGTCAGGAGACAGGTGTTCGCTGATGAAGACTCGATTCTTGGAGAATGATGGATGCACCTCACTTGCCGTTATAGTTTTCTTCTGTCTGAAGCTTGTTATCCAAGCATCTCTCTGAATTTTTGTCTGGAATTGCACAACTATCGATGGAGGGCGTTCCTTTTTGAAAGTCGGTATGCGATGGGCCGCCATCACTTGAGACTCCTGCAACTCCATTCCGACTGCTGATCCAACGTCCTTTAATAAACTTAACACATTTTCTCCTTTAGTCTCCAGTATTCCGCTAATTTCTATATTTGTACGTCGTGAATATTGTTCCATTGCTCTGACTTTATCTTCAAGTACATACACTTTTTCATTAAGCTTCCTGTTTTCGATTTTAATTATTTCATTCTCCTTTTTTATGTCGGAGTATTCTTTTCTAATATTCGCAATCAAGGTATTAGATTCATCGACTTTATCAGATAAGAACTGCACAGCCTTTCTGAACTCCTCTATCTGCGACGCATAGTTTTTTATTTCAGTAAACACTTCCCTTTTGAATGAATCCATTGTCGATAATATAAATTCCTTGGTAATTGAAGTAGAGGACGATTTACTGCTGCTGGTTGAAGAGGTATCCTTCCTTTGCACACAAGTATCACACTTCCATTCCTTGCCTCCGGTTCTCGTTTTCACTCCCTCGTTCTTAATACATTTGGAATGAAAAGAGTGCTGACATCCACCACTACATCTAACGGACGATTTTTCCTCTTCACATATCAATCCACAAACACCACAATTCAACGACATCTTGTAATTTTAGTTAAATTTAAAGTGTGAGTAGGCACGATCACACAAGAATCTGCACGCACGGCGTTTTATCGGTAGCGCCAGCGGATCGATAAGCTGCCTGCTCGACGGCTGGAACTGAACTCCAGTTCCACCATCGGTAAAATAAAAAAATGGAACTGAAATGGCCACCATCGGTAAAATAAAAATGCTAAAAATTAAATAACATACTTTTTGTACTTCTGATGAGTGGTACTTTTATGTATAAAAATATGAAAAATAATGAAAATGTTGCAGCAACCACTGCTGGACCACTACATATAGATTGACCCTAAACATATGAATGGACGTAGACATGACTGCAAGATAAATAACCCTGGGAAGAAACCTGTTTCATCCCATAGCATGAGCCACAATCAAGACTTTGATAAATATTTCACTGTTTAAGATATCAGATTACTCCCAGCAAATTGCAATACCACTCAACTTTGGAATCAATCAGCACTCAACCACTCAACTCAGCATATCAATGAATAACAAAATCTAGAGACCCACCTAATCTAAATATAAGATAAACCCTGTTTCTCCTTCCTCCACCTAAGCAGCAGAATAATAAACATTATTACACCATTTTATCATATAATAGAAGCAGAAGTGACATTTTAGTGTTTAAGTGCTCTACAGTTGGCAACACCTCATCCACCTACCTCAAGTATGACTGTGTTTCCAGTTATTTAGTGACTGAAGAAGAGGCCAGTGGCCTCAAAATAGTTCACTATTCAATTCTTTGTTATGTGATTGTGTCTATCTACAGTGTACCAGTCTACCAAGTTTATCAGGTATGCCGCTTTCCTTTCCTTTCATTACTACTGTATACAGACTTACAAAGTTTCGAACCCCCTTTTTACTTTCAACATAAGTGGTGCAATGCATCTTGCATACACTAGTCAACATCTGTCATCAGAGGTGTGGCAGATAAGGGCAGGTAGTTGTATCTGAGAATGGAGTTTGGCGTAAGCAATGGAATAGTGATTAATAATTATTTAGTACAAAATACAGTTATTTATTCTGAGATTAAAGATCATTTTTACCATTATTCAGTTGCAGTCGTGTTTTAAAGCAAATAGCAGAAAGATAAAGTCCTCACATAAAACTATGTCTTGAAAACTGCTGCCCATCTCCAATCAATTTGGGATTGTTATAGAAGATGTTAAATCTAAGCTATTCAATTTTTAATGACTAATTACAAGACAACATTTCAAAAACAACCAAACCTGTAGGAAGCTTCAGTGAGAAACTGTGGAATTAAATCATGGATAATAATTGGTCTAATGTGTTATCCTACTAAAATAACCATTAAATAACGCTTTCAAAACATCCAAAAAAAGAATAAATTTAACCAGAGTAAATTATATAAGATATATATATATATATATATATATATATATATATATATATATATATATAAATCACTATACAATTAATGATCTAAGGAATCATAACCGCCTGCTTTGGAAAAAATACTGTAGGTGTAATGGGGTTAAAACTAAATGAGGATAAGTTTTCAAAGGAACACATTTTGCAAGGACCACACACAAATAGAGGATGTCAAATTTGAGGCAAGAGACTTTAATAATTATTATATATGTGTCAAAGCCAATATAGCAGGCACTGTCCAATGTCCCCTCTGTGTCAGAGGCTGTTGTGAGTCAGCTGAAATTGTGCTGATTTCCAGCTTGAGTCACTAACAGAGGACAAGCTGGATTGCAAAGTTAATAGTAAGGGTGGATCAGCACCTGGTATTGATAAAGCTTTTTTTTTCAATTTGTTAATAAGCCTCTCTTATGAACAATTTGTATAATTTGTTTTGGTGTCTTTCAAAGTAGGAAAGGTAATTCCAATATATATATGCGAGTCAAAAGATCAGTTATTTGTTTCAGACCTTTACATTAGCAAGTGTAAAATCAAAAGTATATAATTATCCTTCCTCACTAAACCAACACTTTTCCTGCTAGTATTTGTTGAAGCGAAGCGTAACAGAGACTTGTTGAATCCGCATAACATCTGATAATCCGCATAACCCTGGTGCCTTAGCGCATTATGACCAACACTTACTGAATATATGTAAGAGTAGATGATAAAAGATCTTGAACAATAGGAAAATTAAGAGAAGAATATTAGGCTAGATTAAGAAAAATTAATTTGACAGTCCAATATAGAATGTTCTCTTGCCAATGTTTGGAAAAACTCAGGCTATTTCAGGAATTATTTAAATTAATAAATTAAATATCTAACCAATTGGTTAAAAATTTAATTTAGTCATAAAACCGAAACAAGCCACTAGGCGGCTCGTACCATATATCGTACCAGTTTTTCAAAGATAAAGTTATATTTAAAATGCAGTAAAAACTTATACAAATACAAGACCATCTTCCAGATTTGTTATGATATGCTCACTTAGTATTTTTAAATTATTAGAGAGAAAAACATAAATAATAGTAAAATTAATCCGTTAATATGACATTCGATTTGACATAATCCAAACATAGTGTTTTCTTGCCACAGAGGTGCTGCCCAAACTGGACCAAGTCAGTTAGGCAGTCTTTTTAATTTGTTGCAATCGCTTGTGGTGCATGTCCCACCGGCAACAATACCCAGCGCAGTGACCAACGGTGGACAACATTTTGCATCACACGTACATGCACGAAACGAAAGGGAACGAAAGGGTGACGTGAGGCAGTTGTAGTTTGCTGTTGTTCGCCTTTACCAGCAACCGCAGCCACTTCTGGAGACTTCACTCGATAAGTTTTCACTTTAGATTTAACAACTCGCCTTTTTAATCATGTCTTACTTTTAGTAATTCAATCAGGAGGGGGGGAGGGGGAGTAGATCTTAAAATGTAGTTTCAACAATGACTTCCTGATTTAATTTAGATGTAATATCAACTGATATGGGGCAAAAGGTTTTCACAGCCAGTTCAGCCATTTTCAGTAATTTCACAATTTTATATATAATTTAGAGTCAACAAAAGCTGGCTGTGATTTGGATAGGTATCGACGTGTAGCAGTCACGCGAAATTGACGAAAAGAATTCTCATGCGTTTCCTATAGTTGTGCGGGTTATGGCAGCCAATTTAATCAATTAATATTTCACGGCCTCTAAGTGTGTAAATCATTACCGTACTTTTGCATTCATGAGCCGACTGTTTTCCCCACAAGCTTGATGTGTAAAGAGTAAGTATAAAGTGATTTTTTTACACCTACAAGTATACCACAATCAGTTTTTGTTGTGACTATAAATAAAATAAATACAAACACACTTTAAATAACTTGAACATAATAGAATATTAAATTATGTTTGAGATACAACAGTTTTGTATAGTGATAAATGTTTAACAATTTTATGTGTTCATTCGAATTCATAGATATCAACTAGATGTTTGGAAATTTATCAGCTAATCATAGTTATATAACTATTGAACAATACCACTAAATATTAGGCCTTTGATGGATGGGTTGGTTCATAAAATACATAGTTCCTATTTATGTAGTTGCTGTTCAAAGATAAATAACATAGGCGTTTTGTTTTAAGCTTTAATTATTTTCAGTAGAACAGTTCACAGTAAAATAATTGTTCGAACAATTTCCAAGTCACTTTCTCATATAAAACTCTTAAAGATGATTGTATTGCTAGGTTGTATATTTACTATTTTAACTCAGAGCCACCACTTCAAAACAATAACACTAAACTATTAATTTTATCAATCACAAACATGACAAACTTGGCATTATTTTCAAATATAAATACTCAAACATTGTAAACGATCAAGAAACTGCTCCAATTTATAGTGTTTAATTACAAATATCAAACCGAGCGAATGGGAGAAGACCAGAAGGAATAGTAGCTGATGTAAATATCTGGACTACTAAAGATTTTATTGATCCTAAGAAACAGTACTTTTGTTATGCAACGATGAAAGATTACAAAAAAAAGTGTTGGGTAAAGAGGTAGAATCAAGACTAAATTAAGTAATGTAAAGTATGAAAGTGGATTTGATGATTTGGAAACAACACATAAACTATACATAACATGACCGACAGTTTATTTATTTTTACAAGGGGATTAAGTAGGGGTGTTTGATGCAGCAAATTTTTTTTTCGATTTGATGCAGCGATGCAATTCAAAGAATTTTAATTTGATGCACACATAAAGAATTTATGGTTTTTATTAAGTTTTAGAAGCGGTTGAGTAACAATAATGCCTTTTGTTACAGGTACCATATCTTGCTAGTACAAAGAAACATAATTTAAAACATACATTTCGTGATCATATAAATGTTAGCTAGTTTTTGTTATATGTATGCAACAAAAATATAAAAATTAATTTATATCAAAATAAAAGTAAGAAAGTCAATTAAAAATAATATAAGGAATGTAAGATGGTCTGCTTGATGGTTGCTATCGGCGTGGACACTACTAGAGAAGTCTGGGGTGTCCGGGTTAGGTGGTAATCATTGTGCGACTGTTGTGTGGGGGAGATAACTGAGTATCAGGCTTGTCAATTAGCTGAAAAATCAGACCAGCACTATGTGGTTCGGATTCCACGAAAAGCTGTAGGTCCCTTAGTTGCCCTGGCTGTTGGGCTATTAATAAATTGCCCTACTGAGAAACAGTTTGAACTCAGTTAGTAACCAGACGTGTAGTATAACCATTCATATTCGCCTTAAAATACCAACAACGTTTGTTCGGCGTCTCATATGTAAGAATGTAAGAATAATTAAAATTAATAAAACAATATCAACAAATGCAATAAAATTTAATTTATTGAATTCATTAATTGAGAGTTTTTATATTAATTCTAATTCAAAATATTTCCATTATAAAGGTTGAAAATATATGTTAATAGAGTTGATTTTAATAATCAACGTTTAATTATAATTTTTTTAATGCAAATAATCTTGAGTTAAGTATTTTAGAACACAGTGCCAACAGACTAACTGAATTGAAATCGACGAACGCGAATTATTGTTACTAATGCAGCAAGTTTGAATTTATAAAAGGAAACAAGAAAATACTGTGTTTTGATTGGGAAACGTGTTGTTAGAAGGATGGCTAGGCAGGTAACCCCATCAGACAGGAAGTGATAACAAAAGAGTCACGATAAAAAATGGACTGATGTTATCAATTCAGACTGTTATCTAGCAATATTGGAAAACACAGTTGAAGATATAATTCATTTTCACTATTCCAATTATGTACGCAACAATTTGTATTTATTTGTTATCAAATACGGATCCCAAAATAATTGCCGACTAATTGAAATAGATGGACTATCTGTAGAGAGTGTTCTAACGATTCATGGTACGCTGCACGCACTGTAAATTACGATACACAATACGGAATGCTTGATGGACTTTTATCATGTTGGTATCATGTACGAGTTATTTTCCCGGTCGAACCGTGTATTCGTTATCACAATATAATCAGTTTTGTTTCCGATCGCGCTCATCCCTGTTCGCTCGGAACAAAAACAAACTCGAGTAATAAACATTTTACAACTATTTTATTGTAAATTATTTTATTTCAAATGTCAAAGTAGTAGTCCTATAAGGTGCACCAATAAATATTATAGATGATTTTCTTAATAATTTGTAACTTTGGTGAATCAGAATGAATCTTGAGACTTCGATAATTGCTTATGCATCTCACCTATCGATGCATCGAGTTAATTTCGATGCAATCGAGAATTTTGACTAGTCATGCATCAATCGCCGATGTCAAGGCATTGAATTGAATCGCACTGATTTTTCTATGCTTTTCGATGCATCACACACCTCTAGTATTAAGTTGTATTGTCGGGCACTAGTGCTGGCAGTGCTGTACCCCAGCTTACTTAGGAACAAAGTGTTGTGAAGATTGTAGTTAATAGGTTCTATCAAAATCAAATTAAAAATCATTTATTTGTCACAAAACTTAAACTAAGCATTGACATTCAAGCAAGTAAATGCCAAGTCAGTAAACTAGAGAACTAATATTATTCATTACTAAAAAACTCATCCAATGAATAAAATTGATGACCTAAACTAGAGCCAATTATAAAGTTTATTGATAAATGTCTTTTCAGAAATTTTTTTTATTAAATGAAATAATTTGTTATACCACTTTTAATTGATGTTATGCCATAACTTTTTGAGGTTTTTGTCAGTCTATGATAATCTATTGTGGCAGAACTCTTTACACCTAGTATTGTACTGATGTAAACTAGGTTTAAATAATAGTAGGATTTTTTATAAACATACAAAATGAGATCAGATATATAAAGATTGAAAATCAGTGAGGATTCTAATTTTATAAAAAGAGGTCTTTTAAGCCTATCACTTTTATACATTTGATCTTGTTGCTCAGTATCAAATGTTTTCTATTTATTAACCCTTTGCCACGCCATAAAGCGAGTATACTCGCGAGATATAAATAAACCTATAACGCCATAAAGCGATAATCTCGCAAGGTCACGATATTAAGGTTAGCATAAAAAATAATAGCCAAAAATACTCCGAACATAGTAGAATAACTGCCTATTGTTGTCTCTTCACCTGCGCTAATGGGTACTAGCAACATCGGGTCTTTATCGATCGATAAAACCGGTTATTCAGCTGACTCATTGTTTGACGGCTGGCGCCCTAGCGCCCAGTGCGAGTTTGTCCGCGGCCAGCAGTTGTTGTTTGTTTACTAACCTCACATCGTGTTTTTGCTTTCACATCAACAGTTGGGTTTTTATTATGTGTTTTGGTAATATCGTGGTTGTATATATTGTGTAAATAGACTATAATAACTGTTGAATAGTGTATAACACATTGACTTGTATATATTGTGTAAATAGAATACCTGTAAATAATATTGTTGTTTATTATGGCCAACCCGGACGACGCAAATTTTGATGAATTTGTTCTCAGTGTTATGGATGCGTCATTGTCAACAGTAGTTGACGTGGTTGAGGAGGATGAGCAAGAGGATATTATTTTACATAATGTAAGTGAAAGTGACGATAATTATAGTGACTCTGAACAAAATCAAATTCAGCCGTCAACTTCAGGTACACAAAACCATTCTTGGATTGATGTTACTGTCAATGATCCAGGTCCTAGTCACACAATACCTATTTATGATGTAAATATTGGACCAAAACCTACCATCAACATTTACTGTAGATTCAACACCAATTGAATATTTTGAACTTTTCTTTAACAATGATATAATTACTCACATTGTTCAAGAAAACAAACATGTATGCAAATAAAAAAATACAACAACATGTGTCCCCACAATCCAGACTGTCAAGATGGAATAACATAAATTTACAAGATTTGAAAGCCTTCCTTGGTGTTATAATAAACATGGGCCTAATTCCGATGAATTCTATTGAGGAGTACTTTAGCACAAAACTAGAATCTCGTATTCCATTTTTCAGTAATGCATTTTCCAAAAATGAGTTCCTCAACATTTTTTGGCAACTTCATTTTACACATGATCAAGGACAGAGTGACGCTAGAGAAAAAGGTTTTCTAATACAGCCTATTGTTGATCATATTAATAGTTTGAGTAAATTATTTTATATTCCAAGTAGTAGGGTTGCTGTCGATGAAAGTACTATATCTTTCAAAGGCAAAGTAAGTTTTAGGATATATATAATCCACAAAAACCAACAAAGTTTGGTATGAAGCTCTTTGTCATATCAGACTGTGCAAATGGTTATATATGACTTCATTCCCTACTTTGGGAAACAAGAAATTATATCCAATTCAACACTTCTGAAAACTACACAGATAGTCAAATCTTTGTGTCAATCAGTTATTTTGAAGGATCCTAGCAAACCTACAACTGGCTTACATGTAAATACTGATCGATACTACACTAGCCCTGAGCTAGCAAGGGAACTGCTTAGTTTAGGTTGTTTCCTTACAGGTACTGTTATGCCAACAAGAGTGGGAATGCCTCCTAACCTAAAAATGAAAACTAAAAAATTTTAAAAGGGGGAAGTCCTTGCTCAAAGAAAAGATAATACTCTGGTAGTTTCTTGGAGAGATAAAAGAACTGTACATATGCTAACTACGAACAATAAAGGTAGTAGGTCTGATATGACTGATGTACAAAGTAAGTGGCCAAATAGACCACCAACATCCAAACCAAATGCAGTTGTAGACTACACAAAACACATGGGAGCGTAGATCGAAGCGACCATTTTATATCTTCATACCAGTTTATGAGGAGAACATGTAAGTGGTACCGAAAAAACATTTTTTTGGCTGTTAGAGGTAGAATTGTAAATTCACACATATTGTACAAGGAAATACAAAATAAAAACCTACAGAAAGCAATGACACACAAAGAATTCAGGAAGAGTTTAGCGAGGGACCTTGTAGCTGACAAAGTAGCGCAACCAACTTCAAGACGTGGGCGACGAGGTCGAGCCAGTCACGCAGCAACACCCTCCATAGAACGTCTGAACAAGAAACCGCATTTTATTCAGAAGAGACCAAAGGGGACCGCTAGATGTGTAGTTTGTTTAGATAAAGGCTTGCGTAAAGAAACTGTGTATTCATGCAAAACTTGTACAAATCACCAGCACTACACCCCGAAATTTGCTTTGAAGCATATCACACAATGGATGATTATTCATAAAATGAATGCAACTCTAATTAATTTATAATTTGTTACTGATTAAATATCTTCCTTTTCATGTTACATATTTTACTGTTTGATTTCATATATTGTTCTATTTCATTATACTGTAAATATTTGTTTGTAGATCTTTCCTCAAAAAACTCATTTTGCTTATTATACACATGTTGCATAAGTTATTAAAAAAAAGTATTTATGTATAAATATATTTTTTCTTATTTATATAACCTATATGTTGCTTTAAAAAAAATGGCTTTAGGTAATTATAAAAAAACATTATTTCATAATTTGGCTAGGTGGCAACATTATAAAAAATGAATAGGGCGTGCAAAGGGTTAAATGAAAGAATAGACTTTATTTTTATTTAATGAATTTTCAAGTTAAACATGTATTGTAAATAAAGTTTAATAATTAGTTTTTTTTTAATATTGTGGAATGTAAGAATATCACCGTACTGCAATATACACATTTTTAACTCACCACTCTCTCTTCTTTAGGGTCGCCGCCTGTATAGGCTGTAGCGAAGACAGCTGTGCAGCGCCCACTGTATTCAACTATTTTCCCCTTCTGAGATGCACTAGCAATAATAATGGTGGTATAATGGTTGATTGAGGCACTAGATGCACAGTTGTCCCATAATCTTTTGTAATTTCCTGACGAAAATAAATAAATCGCTCCCTTATTTTCTCTTCCCTGAAAATGACAAATGCATTTATCAGTGTGTGGAACTAATTTGGTGGTACAGAGGCTGAGAGCATTGACTAGAGACATAACTATAGTTAACTCATTGTGAAGTACTGAAAACATTGGTGCGAGTGAGATATACTGAGTGGTGGAAGTGTGTGTGTGTGTGTGTGTGTGTGTGTGTGTGTGTGTGTGTGTGGTGTGGGTGTGTGTGTGTGTGGTGTGGGTGTGTGTGTGTGTGTGTGTGTGTGTGTGTGTGTGTGTGTGTGTGTGTGTGTGTGTGTGTGTGTGTGTGTGTGTGTGGGTGTGTGTGTGTGTGTGTGTGTGTGTGTGTGTGTGTGTGTGTGTGTGTGTGTGTGTGTGTGTGAGAGAGAGAGAGAGAGAGAGAGAGAGAGAGAGAGAGAGAGAGAGAGAACTATTCTCAGTAGTGACTGGACCGATGCACTACTGAGTCTGACTAATATATCACTGTCATAACTATAATGAGTCGGAAACTATAATAGAGGGTAGATCACAATTTGGCTGTGCAGTAACAAGCTCCAACATTACATCATTAGGGGTGTGTGAGTACTCGAAACTTAAGAGTATTTTACTACTGGAACTCGGCTCGAAGCTTCCGAAACTACTCTGAAGTTCGATTGAGTAGTTGTATTCACGATAATATCAGATTTACATCTTAATTTAGTTTTAAGAGTAAACAGTTTTATAAGTTATCAATAAAAAATGTGCGCTTCCTTGAGTTTATTTTACCCTAATCATATGTTATCAGTTTGGTACGAGTAATCTATAAACTAAAACAATACACCTAAGAATATGGTAGTATACGACGACAGTCAAATGAACTAGTCGACGTATGTGAACGAGTTGTTCATTATGATTTAACTAGTTCCATTCAAAGTGAACAACAGAGCTGGGAAGGTAGCGATCACTGTAAATAGTATCGTAGTTGCGAATCCACACATGTTGGTTGTCCAAGTCTACTAGTCACTTGTAACCTAACCTAAAATAGCATGAATAAAACAGAAGTGCTGGTTAGTGTCTTTATGACCCAAAAAAGTGGACGAGAGATCCGGTTCAAGATGCTCAAAGAGATCTGTTACCGATAAAAATCTAATGGTCTGTACGCCATGCTAAATTATGCATATTTTTTCGTTCTTATCAATAATACCGTTCAATCAAAAGGGTCCCGAGAACAAGTCGCATTACATCCCAACATCAAACTTCTCATCTTTTCTAGGCGAAAGTTCATCTCAGTTGTCTCTGTTGTAGTATACGTACGTGCAAGGAACCGTTCAGCTCCTTTTCGGAACTAAAATTATCGTATATTTCTGGCGAGCCGATTGAGGTCTATTTTGTCTTTTATTCTGAGAAATGATTTGATGTAAGAAAATACTGTATCATATCATATAAAATATGGTAATGGTGTTCTAGCAGCATGTGACACAACATTATTGATTTATTTTCCGTTAAATAAAAATATATATATCTGTGGCGAACGTCTATTAATTATTATTACAACACCTTATATTGCCAAAACTGTGTGTAATATTTGCGCATACAATATTTTTCTCTGCCAAATTGTTGAATGGTTTTCTGACTAGGTTAGACAATAACACAGTTGGAGTGTAAAAGGTGGTAAAGTACGATAATTTTTATTCGTAAACTCACTGAACGGTTCCCTGTTCACATCGATGTCGATGTAAATTATAAAACAATCACGAATCAACCCAAGTGAGGGAGGAACATGTTGGAAGACTTTTTCTAAACAAAATACGACGAATTTAGAGATTCGGAAAATAAATTAAATGATAAATATAATAAAGTACCCTTTTATTCATTTTTTATAAAAATATATTACCGGTTTCGGCTCTTAGGCCATCTTCAGATAGTACTATCTGAAGATGGCCTAAGAGCCGAAACCGGTAATATATTTTTATAAAAAAAAATAAAAAGGTACTTTATTATATTTATCATTTAATTTATTAAAATAGTAGCCCTAACGTGAACTAGTTTTATACATTCGGAAAATAGTTTTTATTGAACCAAGCCTTATCAAAACATCTCGTTTTTTATTCATAAGTTTATAATTTAGCTGCCCAAAATCTTCACTGTAACACTAATTGGCACTTAGCTGATATTTCAGGACTGAATCTCGTTGCCAATATCGGGCTAGACCTATTATATTAGCCGTCTGATTCTATGGTTTTCATTCGACTTACACCAGGTTTTCATGAATTTCTAGTTATGAAATAATTATTTATCTGTTGTTTCAGTAGTAGCTCATGTATCGAAGTAGTTTCAAGTTGCACCCTATTTCATTACCGATCATAATTTAAAACTAATTCATCCTAAGCGACTTTAAAATTTATTTTTAGTAAACCTGCTTAGTTATTATCATCAATCGATTGAACTACAGTCTTTGTCATCCAGATTTTCAAATTTGATTATATAATTCAGAGCATTATTTCCGGTTAGTTGTAACCTTGTTATTACTGAAATTAAATAACCACAGAACACAGATACACTCTCTTTTGGTGTGTACACAATCAATTATTTGTTGAGAGGAGGCAATTCTGAAAGCAAATGACTGCATTTGGCGATGACGCCTGAATTTTAGCATCAGTTTGGTTGGATGCAGCTTTTGCCCAACAAGCTTTCGCTACGTTTTCGCGGTAACCTTTTGAACTGAACTACCAGAATAAACCATATCGGCCGGCTTGTGAAACAGTAAATTGCTTGCATAGAAAATCTAATATGTGATATGAGTCAACAAATTAAATTTTATAATCCATGTTGTTTCATTTATTAATATACTTTCTTACTTTCTACATAATATTAGTTATGAAAAAAAGGTTAAACAAATAATGCCACATAAAAATGTAGGAAGGCAGGAAGTAAAAAGTTTTATTTATCAAATTTTACAGTTACAAACAAAAAATCAAAATTAGTTGTGTTCAGTTTAGATGTATTTATTTACGAAACTGGCAAAACTTAACATAGGCTTAGGATGTTGTCTGCCTTTTACAGTTGTTTTGGGTGAACAGGAAATCCTTCTGTAAATACTCGCTCGAAAATACTCGATACTCGAAAAAATGCCAACTACTTGAACTCAAAATCACTACTCGCACACCCCTATACATCATCAGTTTGTAGGTGGCTAGTGGTTGGTTTTATTAACATTAACGAGACAAGCTTGGAACAATTAAATTGAATCATTATTTTGTAGCCAAATAACAGTTAATAATAAAAATAAAACAAACTTGTGAAGTGACAGAGTTATTTTTTACAGCAAATCACTGATGCAGAAGTTGAGCATGGATGGGAGCCTGAAAACGGAATTAGTCACAACCAGGATGAACAGCAAAGGAGTGGTGAAATGTTCCCCCTCCACTGCACTAATAGTACGTTATTAGAACAAATTCAATATTTGACTTTTAAAGAAAATATTGGATCCAGTGTAGTTGAAAAACTTGACTTAAAGCATATAAATAAATAAAATTTGAAGATTAACTTATCCATATTCCTAGACTTAGTTCTGTTTTTTAAGCTTCTATGTAAATTGAATAACATCAATTTTATTGTTTTTGTTGGACGATTTTGCACTATTTACACTATCCTTTCTGAGATAATTCCATATCAGTTTAAGAGTGAACTTTAACCAAATAACGATAAAAAATTATTCTTTAATGACATGAATATTTGAAGTCTGAAGTTATAGATAAAAATACATAGAAAGGAGTAGACTATAACAAAATTAAATTTTAGTTTCAAGAAAAGTAAACACAGTTGTCTAAAAGATGCAAAAAAATAAATAAAACTGAAAACTGTTGCAAATTGTTTCCTCCCACAAAGAATGGTTAATCCATAAAGTAGTGAGTTATACATGTTAGGATTACCTCTCTTTTGGAAAGCACTGACAAGTTGGTTGTTGTATTGATTTAGGTTTCTGGGAGAGGAAATGATACGTTTGGCACGGGTGGCTAGACTATAGGGTAGGGAGCGTTTAGTGTTGTTGGGGTGACAGCTGGTATAGTGAAGGTATTGTTGTTTATTGGTAGGTTTGATGTGGAATATCAGTTTGAAGGACACCGTCCTCCAATCCATTTCAAACATCAAGGAAGACTATGCGTTCAGAAGAGGATTGCCAGGTGAAAATTCAGGATGAAAAGTTTTGTAGGCTTTGAAGAAGGTTTCAAGATTGTTTCGGAGTCAGTCCAGATCATGAAAATATCATCGATGAAACGGAGTCCAGCAAGAGGGGTGTGGACTGGATAGTTGTTTTGAAGGAAAGTCTCTCCAATATCCCCTATGAACAGGTTGGCATAGGAAGGGGCCATGCGGGTACCCATAGCGGGATCCCTTGATCTGGAGGTAGTTAATGCCAGAGAACTTTGGAGTGGATTTTTCAAGGATGAATTGAGTCAGCTGAACTGAGGAAGGAGGTGACTAGGCTTGGTGTTTGGAGGGCGTGTATTGAGGAAATACTCAATAGCAGCTAAGCCTATGAGCATGAGGGGTATATTGGGTACAGTGCAGTGGCTATCAATGGTAACCAGTTTGGTGTTGTAATGGGGTAGAGGTTGGGGTAGATTGGTGGGAGAGGAGACTAACGGAAATGATTGGTGTCCTGGACGTTGGAAGGAAGTTGTCGTACTAGAGGTTGGAGTTAGTCATCGACTAAGGCAGAGATGCGTTCTCAGGTAACAGAAATATAGCTTGGCCACAATAGCCTACCAGGGGGGGGATGGTGCCTTTATGGATTTTGGGTAGGATATAAAACTGGGGTGGAGTAGGCTGTTCATTGATAAGCAGGATTTGGCTGGCGGTGGTTAGGTTTTGGTGTTTAGCATGATGAAGGAGGAGATTTTTCAGTTCTTGGTTGTGTTTTTCGGTTGGGTCGAAGTCAAGTTTTTTGTAGTGCTGGAATCGGACAACTGGAGGTTAATTTCATTGATATAATCGGATTTGTTAAGAATAACAGTGGTGGAACCTTTATCGGCAGGAAGGATGATAATGTTGTCATTGGATTTTAGGGACTTAATGGCTCCGCGTTCAGCGATGGTAAGGTTCTGATCTTTAGGTAGTTGGGAGAAGAACTGAGGATCTGACACTTTTTGGAGGATGAAGTTAAGGTAAAGTTCAATAGGATGGTCAGGAGGTAGTGATGGTGGGTCAAAGCTGGAAGGAGGTTTGAAGCGCGCTAGGCAGGTTTCAGGCAGGTTCGTAGGATTAGGGTTGAAGGTGTTGTTCTCAAAAAACATCTTCAACTTCAGGTTGCGGCCAAAGGAAATGACATCAGAGACTAAGGAGAACTGGTCTAGGTGAGAAGTAGGAGTGAAAGTAAGGCCCTTTGGACAAAATGCTCAATTCAGGTTCGGAGAGGGTGTGGTTTGATAGGTTATACACGGAATGGTTGGAAGGATTGACTGTTTCCGTGGGTTTGACACTTGCGGGGGAAGGGTTGGTAGACAGTTTTTTGGGAAGAACAGGGAGTTGGCCAATGGGTGTGGGTATATTAAGAAGGTCAGCTAGGTTAGGTTTTGGGCCTATAAGAGGATAGGTGGATTCAAAGTTAGGCCTAATTTGAAGGAATCCAACTGTTTGGAGGGTTTGTAGGTAGAGTTTGGAAAGTTTTTTTAGTTTGATTTGGTTGAGTTTGGTTAGCAGGTTGTTGGCAGTGGTAATAGTATTGGTAAGTTCATTGATAAGATGGGGATTGGTGGATATGATCAGTTCATAGCAGGCAAGTAGGCTAGTAACAGTTTTATTATGTTCTTCTTTGTACAGATTAAGGATGGTTTTAAGGATATGAAGGGAGTGACCATTAGATATTTCCAGGATTTTGTTGTGCATGTAGGAAGGCATAGCAGATATGGCAGGTTTAGAGGTTAGGCCTAGGGGGACAATTTCTAGGGCCATACAATTAGAGAGAAAGGGAATATGGCTGGATAATTTGGCTAGATGGAAGGAGTGGTTTTTGAATTGTTTAAGCCAGCACTTAGGAAGATTCATGATGGAAGAGGACAGGAAGGCAGAATACAACACAAATGGAAAACAAGAAGAGTAAACGGGAAAAATGACTTTACAATTTTAGGTTAAGTTAAAGGGCACTAGGCCAGGAATTAGTATATTAGAGAGATAGGAAATCAGCAAACTTACCTTAAAAGACAAGTTCACTAACATCAGAGTAGTAGTCACAAACACAAAATACACAAAATCTCACAAATTTTCAACACCACTGGCATTTTCTTCAGGTGAGTAGAGGGAGAGAGAGAGAGAGAGACACTGAAATGACTTCCACCTATTGCTGGGTAGGTGGCTGTGGTGGGGGGTGTACATCCATAGAGCAACACTCAGGTGTAGATGCAGTATTTCAGTTAGTATATATATAAAAATATATATGAAGTTTGCTAATGGGGAAGGGGTTGAAGGGAATTGGTCTATCTTATGTTCAGATTAGGTGGGTCACGGGATTTTGTTATCCATTGGTGTGCTAATTCCATCCTTCGGAGTTGGGAACTATTGGCATGGGAAGGAAGGGATCTGATTACCTTAGTGGTGTAACACTGATCAAAATTTTGATTATGGAGAAGAGTATGGGCAGAGACAGGTTTTTTGGGATTTTGGACTTTGCAATCATGTCTATGGCCATTCATGCGTACGCATGGCCCCTTCCTATGCCAACCTGTTCATGGGGAAATTGGAGAAGACTTTCCTTCAAAAACAACCCGTCCAACCCCTCTGCTGGCTCCGTTTCATCGATGATATTTTCATGATCTGGACTGACTATGAAACCAATCTTGAAACCTTCCTTCAAAGCCTACAAAACTTTTCATCCCTGAATTTCACCTGGCAATCCTCTTCTGAACGCATAGTCTTCCTTGATGTTGAAATTTGATTGGAGGACGGTGTCCTTCAAACTGATATTCACATCAAACCTACCAATAAACAACAATACCTTCACTATACCAGCTGTCACCCCAACAACACTAAACGCTTCCTACCCTATAGTCTAGCCACCCGTGCCAAACGTATCATTTCCTCTCCCAGAAACCTAAATCAATACAACATGTTAGGATTAATACAGCTAATGGTAGATTTTATCAAAACTCTAATTATTGTCCAAATCTAACTTAAAAAGTCACAATCGTGCATTTGTTTGTATTCTTGCAAGCTCGTATGCAAGGGACTATTTACTCACTATCTGAAGTACTATGTAAAAGTTTAATCTATAAAGCTAAGTGAACTTTATAGAAGGGCCTGTTCTTATTTTGCTTTTAAATGTACATTTTTTATTTATCATATAATTCAGATCCAGAAAATAATTATACTACCTACATTTAACTCTATTATAGTAGCTCTGTCATTTCATGCCACCACTACCATAGTAGCTCTGACATTTCATGCCACCACTACCATAGTAGCTCTGACATTCCATGCCACCACTATCATAGTAGCTCTGACATTCCATGCCACCACTACCATAGTAGCTCTGACATTCCATGCCACCACTACCATAGTAGCTCTGACATTCCATGCCACCACTACCATAGTAGCTCCTCAATGCCACCACTACCATAGTAGCTCTGACATTCCATGCCACCACTACCATAGTAGCTCTGACATTCCATGCCACCACTATCATAGTAGCTCTGACATTCCATGCCACCACTACCATAGTAGCTCTGACATTCCATGCCACCACTACCATAGTAGCTCTAATTCCTGGGCCCCCACTTCATAGTAGCT
>JAQJVL010000231.1:782888-860110 GCA_035578905.1 Stictocephala bisonia
TTTCGGAACTAAAATTATCGTATATTTCTGGCGAGCCGATTGAGGTCTATTTTGTCTTTTATTCTGAGAAATGATTTGATGTAAGAAAATACCGTATCATATCATATAAAATATAGTAATGGCGTTCTAGCAGCATGTGACACAACATTATTGATTTATTTTCCGTTAAATAAAAATATATATATATATCTGTGGCGAACGTCTATTAATTATTATTACAACACCTTAGATCACCAAAACTGTGTGTAATATTTGCGCATACAATATTTTTCTCTGCCAAATTGTTGAATGGTTTTCTGACTAGGTTAGACAATAACACAGTTGGAGTGTAAAAGGTGGTAAAGTACGATAATTTTTATTCGTAAACTCACTGAACGGTTCCCTGTTCACATCGATGTCGATGTAAATTATAAAACAATCACGAATCAACCCAATTGAGGGAGGAACATGTTGGAAGACTTTTTCTAAACAAAATACGACGAATTTAGAGATTCGGAAAATAGTTTTTATTGAACCAAGCCTTATCAAACATCTCGTTTTTTATTCATAAGTTTATAATTTAGCTGCCCAAAATCTTCACTGTAACACTAATTGGCACTTAGCTGATATTTCAGACTGCATCTTGTTGTCAATATCGGCTGGACCTATTATACTAGCCGACTACGTCTATGGTTTTCATTCGATTACACCAGGTTTTCATGAATTTCAAGTTATGAAATAATTATTTATCTGTTGTTCAGTATAGCCTTATGTATCGAAGTATTTTCAAGTTACACTATTTCATTACCGATCATAATTTAAAAACTAATTCATCCTAAGCGACTTTAAAATTTATTTTTAGTAAACCTGCTTAGTTATTATCATCAATCGATTGAACTACAGTCTTTGTCATCCAGATTTTCAAATTTGATTATATAATTCAGAGCTTATTTCCGGTTAGTTGTAACCTTGTTATTACTGAATTAAATAACCACAGAATACAGATCTACTCTTCTTGGTGTAACACAATCAATTTTTTTTTTTTTTTTTCTTTTTGAGAGGAGGCAATTCTGAAAGCAAATGACTGCATTTGGCGGTGACGCCTGAATTTTAGCATCAGTTTGGTTGGATGCAGCTTTTGCCAACAAGCTTCGCTACGTTTTCGCGGTACACTTTGAATTGAACTACCAGATAAACATATCGGCTGGCTTTGAAACAGTAAAATTAGCTTGCATAGAAAATCTGATCTGTGAAATGAGTGAACAGATTAAATTTTTATAATCCATATTGTTTCAATTAATAATATACTTTTAGTTTCTTAGTTTCTTACATAATATTAGTTATGAAAAAAAGGTTAAACAAATAATGCCACATAAAAATGTAGGAAGGCAGGAAGTAAAAAGTTTTATTTATCAAATCTTACAGTTACAAACAACAAATCAAAATTATTGTGTTCAGTTTAGATGTATATATATTTACAAATCTGGCAAAACTTAAAACATAGGCTTAGGATGGTGTCTGCCTTTTACAGTTGTCTTGGGTGAACAGGAAATCCTTATGTAAATACTCGCTCGAAAATACTCGATACTCGAAAAAATGCCAACTATTTGACTCGAACTCAAAAATCACTACTCGCACACCCCTATACATCATCAGTTGTAGGTGGCTAGTGGTTGGTTTTATTAACATTAACGAGACAAGCTTGGAACAATTAAATTGAATCATTATTTTGTAGCCAAATAACAGTTAATAATAAAAATAAAACAAACTTGTGAAGTGACAGAGTTATTTTTTACAGCAAATCACTGATGCAGAAGTTGAGCATGGATGGGAGCCTGAAAACGGAATTAGTCACAACCAGGATGAACAGCAAAGGAGTGGTGAAATGTTCCCCCTCCACTGCACTAATAGTATAAGTTATTAGAATAAATTCAATATTTGACTTTTAAAGAAAATATTGGATCCAGTGTAGTTGAAAAACTCGACTTTAAGCATATAAATAAATAAAATTTGAAGATTAACTTATCCATGTTCCTAGACTTAGTTCTGTTTTTTTTTTAAGCTTCTATGTAAATTGAATAACATCAATTTTATTGTTTTTGTTGGACGATTTTGCACTATTTACACTATCCTTTCTGAGATAATTCCATATCAGTTTAAGAGTGAACTTTAACCAAATAACGATAAAAAATTATTCTTTAATGACATGAATATTTGAAGTATGAAGTTATAGATAAAAATACATAGAAAGGAGTAGACTATAACAAAATTAAATTTTAGTTTCAAGAAAAGTAAACACAGTTGTCTAAAAAATGCAAAAAAAAAAAAAATGAAAACTGTTGCAAATTGTTTCCTCCCACAAAGAATGGTTAATCCATAAAGTAGTGAGTTATACATGTTAGGATTAATACAGCTAATGGTAGATTTTATTAAAACTCTAATTATTGTCCAAATCTAACTTAAAAAGTCACAATCGTGCATTTGTTTGTATTCTTGCAAGCTTGTATGCAAGGGACTATTTACTCACTATCTGAAGTACTATGTAAAAGTTTAATCTATAAAGCTAAGTGAACTTTATAGAAGGGCCTGTTCTTATTTTGCTTTTAAATGTTCATTTTTTATTTATCATATAATTCAGATCCAGAAAATAATTATACTACCTACATTTAACTCTATCATAGTAGCTCTGTGCCACCACTACCATAGTAGCTCTGACATTCCATGCCACCACTACCATAGTAGCTCTGACATTCCATGCCACCACTACCATAGTAGCTCTGACATTCCATGCCACCACTACCATAGTAGCTCTGACATTCCATGCCACCACTATCATAGTAGCTCTGACATTCCATGCCACCACTACCATAGTAGCTCTGACATTCCATGCCACCACTACCATAGTAGCTCTGACATTCCATGCCACCACTATCATAGTAGCTCTGACATTCCATGCCACCACTACCATAGTAGCTCTGACATTCCATGCCACCACTACCATAGTAGCTCTGACATTCCATGCCACCACTACCATAGTAGCTCTGTCATTCCATGCCACCACTATCATAGTAGCTCTGACATTCCATGCCACCACTATCAAATTAGATGATGGTGAGATAATTTGAAACATATTATAAAAGTGAGTTATACCCCTAACTTACAATAGTAACTCCTGTGACCAGAGCAGATTTAATTAAGGAGTACAGTGGTGTCATTGGCTTTTCATAGCCCCCCCAGGAGTTAAAGTAGATGTGAAACTTCTTTATTTGGTGGAACAATGCCCTCCCAATCAAATAATCATTAACACCATACTCACAGATTATCTTGGCACCTGTAAAATATTTGGAAACAGTTTATTGGAAAAGAAGCAAGAGACAACATTATATACATATATATAAAGATAACACTTGGCAATCTTTTGTGATGTTTAATAATCAAAATCGATTTCAGTCTCGAAAGACAATATTCAGTTGTTCAGATATAAGAGGTTATAAAAATACTTAATTGTAGAATAATTATTTTAACAGCTGATACTATAAAAATTTAAATAAAAATGTATATGGATAAGTTGTAGATCTAGTTAAACTTTATAATTTTGCATCTTCATGATAGAATCAAATATAATATTTGAGTGATATTTTATTTAGTCGTTGAGTAATAATGATGGATTTTCTTTTATGTTTTTGTATATGTAAAATTTTTCAATAACATAGTTTTTTCTTTTGGAAAAAATTACTATATGTGAACAAAAATATATTAATAATAATTAACAATAATTTGTTTATTTTCCTTAGGTTTGTATACATCAAGTTTTATAAAATCAATTAAAATAAAGTTTCACACCTTACATAAAAATGTAATTAAAATGAACTTACATGCAGACCATATTCAGTTGTACAGATATGAGGTTATAAAAATACTTTTTTGTAAAATTGTTGTGAACTGCTGTAATGTTACTAGGGTAAAACCTATTTTATAGCATGTAAATAAAATAAAATAAAATGAATTACAACTGACTAAACTATTATCTTACAAACATATATATTCAAAACTAGCACAGTACCCATCCTTCGTCCGTAAGTTTTACGTTGATTTATATTGTGCTATTGTATTCAGTAATGGTATATGTATAGTGCAAAAGTGCGTTGTAGTTAGGTTTGGTCTGTTATTTACTTCAGAACTATGTAAGTTGTTTATTTATTCAAACATCTGATTAATTAAACTATCATAAACAATTAATTGTCAAATTCATATTACCATAAGGGTTGCATTGATACTTCTTAGAGCCTCTGACGTGGTTTCCTGATGGAATTTCAAAATAAAGATGGGCCTATGTGTTATCCAGAGACCCTAACAATGTCCATGCAAAATTTCAGATGAATGGGTTCAGTAGTTTTTGCGTGATTGACACACACACACACACACACGCGCACACGCACACACACACACACAATTACATTTTTATATAATAGTAAGATATAATGAAAATATGAATAAGTTACAATTTATTAGCATTCAAATAAAATTAATATTAACCCTGGATATGATTAATATGGGTACATTTAGATAAAGAAAATTATATGAATTATTTTAAAATTTAGTAATTAAACCCCAGATGAGAACTGCACCTGCAACTTTAGCATTGTAGGCAATACCAGTCCCACAGAGTTCATTGTTAGCCTTCATAGCTATGACTCCTGCACACTTGGTTCCATGAGATTTCAGCTTACCGTCTAACCACAGATCAGGCATTGATCCTATTCTCTCATTGCAAAAATCATAACTGAGATTTTCATCCTGAAAACATTTAAATAGGAACTAAACATCTAATTTTAATTGTTAATAGTACATTTACTATCTATTTACGATATATGTACTTTGTAAGTTAGTTTAGACTAGAGAATATATAATTAATCATCTATAATACCTACAAATAAAATTCATCAACAATAGGCAAAATTAAAGCTATTGATGATATATCATATGTAAATACCAAATTCTTACAATAGCATCTCTGACAGAGGCATACTTAAACAACTCTTTAAGGGTATCCTACAGACAACATTCCTTAGCAATTCTTACAATAGTGTCTCTGACAGAGGCATACTTAAACAACTCTTTAGGGGTATCCTACAGACAACATTCCTTAGCAATTCTTACAATAGCGTCTCTGACAGAGGCATACTTAACCCATTGAGGTAGTAGGTATTCTAGCCTTCACAGCACTACTGGCAGCATTTAAAATCATTAATAATGCAAGGTTTCAGTTAAAAATTTGTAAAAAATACAATATATTAGATAGAAATATGAAATCTTTACCTTTTTATATAAAAACAAATTGTCTTTAAACTACATAAATGATTAACTGATTTTCATATAAATTTATTTTGCAATTTGTGTTTATTTATAAAAAAATAAATAAATAATGTATAAAACTTAAAAACAAAACCATTTTATTTTATTTTTTTTTTTTTTTTTTACTATTGAAATCTTATTTAATCACTATTTTCTGAAACCTTATAATGTTTTTTACATAGAAAACAAATTTCATACACATTGATAATATAATAACATGCCAAAAAAATTATATAATGTTACTTACAGATCTTCTGTTTGTGAAATGTTCCTGAAGGTCTTGTAAATTTGGTGAATGCCTACTTGGATTAGCCTATATAATGTCACAAGCATTTATATTTAAAGTTAAAAAATACACTATTTACAGGCAGTACTTTACACTTTAGTAATTAGCTTTTGTGTGAAATTAGTAATTAGATTTGGAGCATCAACCCAGGGCCAATCAGTGTCACAAAATTTAAGTTTAGGTTTTTTACTTGTTTTTACTTTAGGGTTATTGGAAATTTTCCTCTTAACTGCTTTTGTATTGGTTGTAGAGGTAGTAGGGACATCATTAGGCATAGAAATAGTACTAATTGAGTCTCTGTCATTTGCTGTCAAAGTAGATTGACAGCTATTTTGTACAATAGGGTTAGGCCTACTTGTGCTAGGCTGAACAAATGTATAACTAGACTTACCTATTTCGTCATCTGAAGCAGCAACAAATTCATCATCTGAACAGATGTTGTCAAAAACACTTACACTATTATTATTTCCAATATCACTTTCGTAGTCAATGCCTACTTCAATTTGTAAACTAGAATTTGCTCTCTTAGCACTGGACACAATTACATCGTCTTCACCTCTGTCACTTACAGTTGACTCATTACTACATCTATAATCACTATCTAATAACATTTCCACTTCATCATCATCTAATTGTTTTGTACGATCCATAATTCAAATAATAAACGTAAATTTAAATCAAATAAATCAAACATAAACACACGACAACAAAACTAGGTCAATGGCAGACAGCTCACTAACATAAACACAGCGTGTAAACAAACAATAAATCGAAAACTGACACTGAGTTTAGCCAACACGCAAAACAAAATTCAGCTGTATATTTGTATTCCCAAATACTTACACGAGAGCATTCAAACGCTATCTGTTGGATTTTTAAAGAACTACGTGAGCAATAGCGTTGCTAATAGCAGTATGAGTCCAGCTCGTATGTCGGCATTGAGTCCGGAACGGCCGGCACGAGCTGAGCTCGTATGTCTACCACAATGGGTTAAACAACTCTTTAGGGGTATCCTACAGACAACATTCCTTAGCAATTCTTACAATAGCGTCTCTGACAGAGGCATACTTAAACAACTCTTTAGGGGTATCCTACAGACAACATTCCTTAGCAATTCTTACATTACCATGAATTATTTCAATGTTAAAATTCACAAGGTTAAAACTGAAGTGGAAACTGTTATACAGGTGTATCTGAAATAGGCAGAGATATTTCAGGACCCACGACTCTGCTCTTCATCTAGTACTACTACTTATCTTCTAGCACTACAGTTGTGGTTATCACATTTAGGTAGGAGGCTAGTACACATTTTCTTTTGTGGAAGGTTAGCACAGATATACTTACATGAAAGGGAGATAAAATAAATTGGATTGAATAAAATATTGCTTACAACATGTAGAATATTTCGTATAAAAATACCTTGTTTTGAGCAGAAAATATGCCATTAGAAAAAGTATGCTTGTATTAAAGTTTATGTGTTTTGAGTATGAGGGTAAGCACCAACTTAAAAATTTCCACTTCATGTACATTAGTTTACAATAGGATATATTACCGTAATATGCACTACTATGTAATAAAAATAATTAATTAATTGAAATATATTAACAGTATTTCTGTATGTATTTTATGAATATGCTGAGTTTTCCTTCATTAATTTAATATAGTAAACAGTGCTACTATTTAACATAAGTTTGTCAATTAAATAAATTGCATTAACTTAAAGGTTAAAATACATAAATGAACTTTTTAATCAGAAATTATAATTAGCTTTTTATATAATTATGTTTTGTAAATGTTTGTTACAATCTATAGCCTATGTGATAGTAATAAAATTACCTTCCATTATTATGAATTTTGTTTAGTTAATAGGTTGATGGAATGAATTACATTTTAAATTACGAGGGCTGTTATGAAAGTAACCTCCATTTGCTCACTGTGGGGGAAGTAGAATGGGTAGGGCCGCCATCTTGCACTTGCACACAAGGCAAGTCAGTGGTGTTCAGCCGTATTAGAGTGAAGGTTGTCCTAGCGCTAGTTTGTTTTAAGTCGCTTGTCGAAATGAGTGTTGCAATAAAAATTCCCACGAAGTATGAAGTGCCTTCTGTCATCTGAGTTTTGTAGTTTTCTGAAAGAATATTCGGTACCCACCGAGCAAAAAACCTTTGGTAGCCTAACCTGTCAGTCACTATCTCATACAAAACAGTCCTGGAAATTTGTGGAAATTCTTCCGAAAGTTCTGAGATGGTGAAGCGTCAGTTGACACAAATGTTTGCGTTGATTTTCTCAACCAGACCATCAGTGATGACCTGTTGACATTTGTTCTGCCACTTTTAAACGTGCAAACCCATTCCCGTTAAATGTGCAAACCCATTCCTGAACAATTTCTGCACTCATTACATTTGACCCCATACACAGAAAAAAAGTTCTCTATAAATTGCTGCTGCCAAATACTGTTAAGCTACGAAAAATCGAATGACAGAACGAACTGCACACTTTGTGGGAATTTTTATTGCAGCACTCATTTCGACAAGCAACTGAAAACAAACTAGCGCTAGGACAACCTTCACTTTAATATGGCTGGACGCTCACTGGCGCAAGATGGCAACCCTACCCCTTCTACTTCCCCCACAGTTAGCAAACGGAGGTTACTTTACGAACAGCCCTGGTATAAATCTTATTTAATATTGAAATTAAATATTGTGTTTTTGCTCAATCTATCATGACTTAAACAGTTAGCAAAGCACGCCTTTTAAAATTGCATACATAGTAATATGTAATTTTATGAATATTAATGAAAGTAGTGAAAAATATTATTTAAATTTGAAGGTAGTGGTCAGATGTTTACGTAAACTTTATTGTTGTTCTCGTCAGCTGATTTAACCCTTTGAGGACCGACAAGTAAAAGAGAAGTGGTAACTCATTTTTTCCCTCACTTTTTAAGTGCCACATGTAAAATAATTAGGCTGAAAATTTGGAGATATGCAAGTCTTTATACATTTATTTATAAAATCTGTTCTAATAAAGATACAAACAAGGGTATTTCTTTGACCAGAATGCTTGTAATTAAGTACTTTATCAGAATAAATGTCCAAAAAGTCATCTTATATAAATATCTTATACAAAAAAATAAATCAAATATTTTTAAATATTTATATTTTGTCAACAAAATTAATTTTGTTTTAAAAATGTATTTATTTTTTGTAGTACACTTACAGCTCATAAACAAAAAGTAGTTTACCCGTAGTAAACTGTGTTATTGAAGTCTAAATTTAATCACCTATAAACACAGAAAAAATTATAACAATCAGATTGAAAATAAAAAACTATAACATGAAATATTTTGTTAAGACTGTCAGATTTGTCTATTAAAACTAACACTCTATTCTTGTCAGTTCTTTTGTTTGACATTATATTTCAACAGCTGGCTCCAGACGTCAAAAAAGACATTCTCAAACGTCTGCGTATCATCCTAAAGAAGTACAAGTTATCGTAAGCGGTAAATTGGATGTTATATGTAACAAACTTCGAATAACGGGGTATCGTCATTCGGTCCTCAACGTGAAATTTGGTAATGACCATATTTCATCATTTCGGTCCTCAAGGGAAAACCAATTCAGTCCCTAAAGTGTGAAACTTAAATATCACAAATTACTTTATTATTATCAGCTGTTACATGTGTGTTGCACATTGAACAGGCATATTGCGCTCTACATACTGTCACATAAATTATCTTTTTTTTTTATTATTTTTCATCTGATTTTTACAATTGTTGCATCATTGGATTTGTAATTAAATTTGCTAAAAAGGTGATATACACTTTTTAGTATAATTATTGGTTTAGGAGATATTATGATTTAAAATTTTAAATGGCTGTCATTTTGAAACTTGATACAGAAAAACCAATAATTTTTCTCAAAATGGGTGTTTAGATTTTAAAGAACTATGCAAAATAGCAGCTTAGTACACTTTTTAGTTTTTGAGATATAAATTTAAAAGTGAAAAAACAAAATGGCGGCTGGAAGGATAACCAAAGTATTTTGGACACTCTGACCCTTAAGTGGACGCATCTCGATTTGTAACATAACTTGGCACGTGGGATATAAAAATACCCCCAACTAAAAAATTGTCTTACTTAATATACGTTTTTTGATGAAATAGGTTATAAAGCACTTATTACTATGTAATTACTTTAACTCTCATTCTGTTTTGCGGCGTAATTGTGTCTCCCTTTTGTGCTTTCTCAGTGCGTCGCAGTGTAATTACACCTCCCTCGTCCCGCCCGAAAGAAACGTTGTTATAATATATAACCGATAAGTTACAGAAATTTTTTTGGTCTTTACGGAAACTATATTAGATGCTGAAAACATCGATATGCATCATTCATTGATTGTTCGGTATTGGATATTTTATTCGGCTTTTTGAATTTGAATAATTGGTAAAAATACACCCCGCACGGTCACTTACAGGTTAAATATGATATTTGTGATCCTAAATTAACCAGTAACAACAACCAAGAGAGCTTATCAGAGAGTTCAGAGACCCTTTATACTATGTCCAGCACATAAATTACCTAGTTGAGAGCAAGCTTGCTTAATAATTTAAGATAAATTCTCACATGATTTTCTTCAAGGTCAGGATGCTGATGCATCACACCATCGTCTAATACAGCTATATTCACACCCTTGCCTGTGTAACCCATCTGATATACAGGTACTACATTGTGGTCCATCACTGGCATTTCTTTGACACGATAGTCTTGCTAAAATAGAAAATACAATATAAACAAAACTATCTTCCACATAATGTCAGTCTATGTAATTTACATATAGGAAATAATTTTAATGACTTAAAATATAAATTCAAACATAAGGTCACAGTGATATTTTTGAAATATATTAAATTTAAAAAAACATGGCTTTTGAGTTACAATTTGATAAGTACTTTTGGGTATGGAGTGGGTGAGAGGTTTTAGCACTGAAAGAAATTTATTTAGTATACATGTTTTAAATTTTCATTTATTACATCATCTATTTGATATTTTGAATAACATGTGATCAATCATATTAGTTATACTATCATCGCCTCATTGTATAAGCATACTGGATCCAGAAACATCCAATTTCAAACCATAAATCAATGATTAGTTATTTCTTGTAACTAATGCTACATTGCATATAATGTATAACCACTCTGAATTTTATGATTAGTTATCTCTTAGTAATTTGTTTTCTGTTCATTTACTCGACCTATTCATGCAAGTGGCAGCTCATCAGGAGCAGCAAGTACAGCCAGACGTACCAGGTTTTCACACTTTGAAAACAGTAAAAACTGTCATATAATTATGAGACATTATCCTCACATTCTTTATGAAATTGTTTGATCAAATTAGTATTTTTTTAATAATTACAAAAAAATATTATAGTTAACTATCCATTAAGTGGACATTCAATTATACAGAATGTAACAATAGTATTTCCTCAACAAGGAGCGCGGGTGCAGCCCAGACTAGAACATGGCAGTTAGGCTGTCCCTGTTTATCGGTTGCCATGACTAAAGCGGACATGAATCCTCAATATAACTGTGCCTTGTGGTGGAGATGAGGTACAGCCAAAACCCTCGCCAGTGATTTTGGCTGCACTCGGCTGCAGTAGATTAGCCGATGTTTGCCGATCGCATCTGAATGTTTCCGATCACTACTAGGCAGTGTCGAATGTGTCAATGTTCGCTTGCTGGCATTTTAGGTTAGTTCTCCTCATCCTCTATTCTCTGTGTAAGAGGTTCACTGTCTTGTGCTAGTTTAAGCCTTGTGATTTAAAATAGTGTAAATAGCTCGATGTATAAATAATGAGTATAAAATATCTGTCTGGTTGCAATCTCCTTTTTTTTATAATTTATAAATTTAATTAGATTAAAATATTATTGTGTTGATATGATACTCTATTTAAAATAAATATTACTTTCTATTTAAGGGTATGAATAAATACAAAAACAGCTGTTTAATTAATTAAAGAAAATTGACTAAGTGTTCAAAATGGCTGTCTCACAAATTTTATAGTAACAATTAATATGTATGAATTTAATTTTAAGTTACAAGTTTTATGTGTGTACCTTCGGCTTGTCCAAATTAGGCTATGAAACAATTTATTCTAAATTTGTAGATGTAATATTTCTGGGTAAGGTATCGTGCTGGCTTGACTTGATAGTTCAAGTAGGCTAATTGATTTTGAGTGAAATATAAAATATAGAAAATTGATCATTTAATTTAGAAAACAATACAATTTGTAGAAATATTTGAATTATTCAAGATAAGTAAGAAGGATCTATCCTTCTTTTATCTATATTCTTTATATCTATATAATGTGAGTTGGAAGTAACGTTTTATATGATAGGTAGCTAGGTCCAGGATTATGAATTGTACTTTGGCCAGATCTCACCAAATTTAAATAAATATTCTTTCTTGATGTTAAATATTAATGATGTTTACGTTACTACTGATACTTTTAATGTTTTTATAATTACATTTTGTTCAATTCACTGAAAATTAAATTAAATTTAAATAATTTTCACTGCTCTAAAAATTTATATGCTTCCACTGCCAAGTCTTGATGAAGAAGGAAGAGAAAAGGCCACTGTCATTGCAACAATCACTTTTAAAGCACATATATTTACACTTGATGGCCAGTACATATAATTTCTTGAGGTGAATATAAAAAAATTAAAAAAGTTTTGGATCAATTTTGAGGATTGTGTATAATAAATAAATGTATAATTTGGTTCAAATAAGTGATTAAGTAGTTTCCAATTTATATTAAATTAAGTTATGACTGGTTTATTAAAATATGCATATAATATGATTTTTTTTAAATAAACAATTATGATTTCTTGAAGCAAATATATATATGGTGTGAGACCCATCCCCCACCAAACCTGGAAGACTGGGGGGTGGCTTAAAACCAGACAAGCGATAGGATCACGGGTGGCAGTCAGAGGGTCAAATCACAACTCGGCAAATGAGTAAAAACTATTTATCACAAAATAAAAATTATTTTTTGAAGAAGGCCACAATATCAAGAACACTCAAAATAAACAAGAAACACGTAAATAAACAATTAAGTACAAAATACACAAATTAGCGAAAACTAAAAAAAGCACAAATGACATTACAGATGTGCCTATCTGCAGAATTACTAGAAAGGAAAAAAATTTTAAGAGAATTTACATTGAAAAAAATGTAGAAGTTAGAACAAAACAAATAACCGCCAATTTAGCCCACATCTCATGATTCCAACGAGGTTAGGGAGTCAGCCGGAATCCCTGGGCAGCTCCGAATTAAAGAAATGAAGAACGTTATTAAATAAAATCCCCTTTTGGTGAAAATTTAAAAATTATGCAATTAAAAAGAAAATATAGCACGGTACCGTTTCATTAAAAACTTACTTCGATAATACAATTAACGACATAAATAACAAACTTAACTAATAGGCCTAACTAAAATAAAATTTAAAAGAATATAACAATAAAATAAACTAATTAAAGATTAACAACAATACATTTTTCAAACATGTAACAAACTATATCAAGCCTTTAAAATTTTTAGCTGGCTGTGTTCAATAATTAACACTTTGAAGCCTGGGCCCTTAATACTCCGTTTGGCATGGAATCCTGGGGGTTTTATGTTCACATTAAAAAAATTTTAAATGCCTTATAAATTTCATAAAAAGGTTATATTATATATCTTTGTAAAGGGGAGAAAATTCTCTTTTCAATGATGGGCAAAACTTTAGGTGTTGTACATTTTTTTATTTTTTACAGAAGCTACAAATAAGTACAAAAATATGTAAAACAAAAAATAGCTACATATAATAACATATAATAATATAAAATATAATAACTTATAAGCTAAATATAATATAAGCTAATATAAGCTAAATATAAATAATATAATAATATAAGCTAAATATAATAACATATAATAAATGTAATAGCAAAATATAACAATATAAACAATGTTGACATAAACAATACCGCTCGGCACGCGCTCATTCCAAGTCTCACGTCAGCTGTTACGATAATTATTTATCCAAGACCAGATGTAGATAAAAAAAATAATAGACCGATAAAATATAATAACATATAATAAATATAATAGCAAAATATAGCAACATAAACAATGCTGACATAAACAATACCGCTCGGCGCGCGCTCATTCCAAGTCTCACGTCAGCTGTTACGATAATTATTTATCCAAGACCAGATGTAGATAAAAAAATTAATAGACCGATAAAATATAATAACATATAATAAATATAATAGCAAAATATAACAACATAAACAATGCTGACATAAACAATACCGCTCGGCGCGTGCTCATTCCAAGTCTCACGTCAGCTGTTACGATAATTATTTATCCAAGACCAGATGTAGATAAAAAAAATTAATAGACCGATAAAATATATTAACAGATAACTAAAAGACATATTCAGATGACCTAAACCCGATTATATGCCGATAATAAAGATATAATGAATTAAATATGGGTGCCCGAGCTATTCTCGGGCGTCGGCGAGTACGCCAGTTTGCGTCGCCCGATCTATCTTCGGGCTTAGGCTTCAAAGTGTTAACACTGTTTAGTCTTTTTTTTTTTTTTTTTTTTAGGGTGAGGCCTAGTGGAGATTTTTTTTTAACTTGATCACCCACCCCCAGTTCAGCTGCCGAGAACAAAATGGAAAGGACTGACCTGAGGACAGAAGATGGCCATCCAAAGACGTAAAGAGGGCAGCAGGAGAAGCAACATGACTTTTACATGGTCCCCAGGCCAGAACTATTGAGAATGACAGGAATTCGGCCAGATGGCAGGCTGAGGGTCTCAACATAACCCAAGAACCCTGGACTGAACAGTCCAAACACAGCTTATTAAAATGCCACACAAAAACAACAACATAATAAGTAATACAGAAAATTATTTATTTTCTGTATTACTTATTATGTTGTTACAGATAAATCTTAACAAATATTTTTAAAAAATTAATCAACAAACTATGACACATGAAAAATATATCTCTTCCTATCATCTTTTTATGAATAATCCTACAAAAAATAGGTTTAACAAACTTTTTTAAAAGCAAATACTTTACAGGAAACAACAAAGTTGAACAGGTAGAATAGGTTATATTGTCAAAGAACAGAAATATAGTATAAAGGTAACTCAAACTGCAAAATGCTCAGTAAAAATAATATAGAACTAACATTGAACATAAAACATAAATAGAATAAAGAAATGAATGATAAAAAATAACATTGAGCACATGGGCTCGAACATAGGTTGACCATCATTTAGACAAAGGACACAAACAATCTAACAACATACTGAAAATAACAAATAAGCCTGATTATTATTCAAACAAAATATTTTCAGCAAAAGGGTGATTAGGTTTTCAAAATTAAACAAAATTGAACAACTTACGTTTAGAGACAATTAGCCAGACATGCTCCTTGTTCAGGTAGAAGAAGGAGACAAGTAAAATAGACTATACAACCAGACAGACCGAAAGCTGGAATCACGGAAAGACCAGAGTTTGAGCCAACGGCCACAAAAGTAACATATCGACAGCGCAAGAGCGATCTCAGGCAGCCTTGCAAACCAAAACGAAAAGTAACAAAAAATGTACCGGTCAAAAGACCAGGTACAGGTGACATGACAGTGTGGGAAAAGTATTAAAATAAATCTAATAAGATTTTTTTTAACGTTAAAATTAAGTAAGTGAAGGATGTATTCATTATAAAAGAGAAATTTGGACGAAGAATCATCTGATGTTCATTTTAAGTTAAATGATTTTGTTGTGATCAAATTTTTAAAGTTGTAATTGTATTATAATTTTACTTTTTATAATTACTGTTCTTAAAGCGATACTTAATACTTATTTTTATAAGTTGTAATTGATTTCTTCCAGATATTGTCAAAACAATAATTATTTCTTCATTCAAATATTTCTTACCTAAACATAACCTACAATTTGAACTGTATTATAATTATCTGTTTTTAATGTGATATTCAATACTTATTGTATAATTTTGTATTGATTTATTCACTTGGAAAAGATGTCTCCAAACGGAAGATAGAAAAAACAAAAGAAAACACTAATAAAAAAGAAATTAAAACCAGCTATGTCAATGAGATGCATTGGAATGCTAGATCAATTTAAAATAAATTTAAAGACGTCAAACAAGAAATAAGCGAAACAAAAATAGTCTGCATTCAAAAAAACCTTCCTATCTCAAGATGAAAAACTTCATCCAAAGCTTCAAGACTATACATTGCTAAGCCACTCCCGTAAAAATAGAAGAGGAGGAGGAGGAGTAGCTTTCCTTCTTCACAACTCACTGCCAATAAACGACACAACCAAGTTCTCAACCACTCATATAGAAGCAATAACTATAGAAGTGCAGGTGCATGTATCATACAAGTTAACTAATGTAAATGTATATATACCAAATCAAGGAGTGACTCTACAATAACTTGATACTATCAAACCTAAGACAAAAAAAAAAAACATAATAATGGGAGATTTTAATGCCAGACACCCCAGCTGGGCTAAGGATACCAACCAAAATGCTGAGGTAGTCTACCAGTGGATACAAAATAAAAATATGATTTTATGTATTAAAGAAAACCAACTGACCTACCAGTGACCTAATTCAGGCTCACTGAGCACCTTAGACCTCTCTATCATATCAGCAAACTTAACCCTTCAAATAGACAACTGGAAGGTAGGAAATGATCTAGGAAGTGATCATCTCCCAATCCTCTTTAAGATAATTTTTTCACACAAAAAAACAATCACACCAATGCAATCTTTAAAAGAGAAGTGTTAAAATCAAAACGATCCAACTGGAGAGAGTTTGTCTCATCTATCAACTCAAATACTCCAGTGTCTGCTGCAGGGAAACAATTCAAGAACATCGAAGGAAAAAATGCCAACTCAATCAACCACATTAAAGACAAAAATAACAAGATATATGTTATAAAAGAGAAAGATATAGCAAATGTATTAAATACAGAATATTCCAAAAGGTCTGCTATAGTGATTCCTTTTCCAAAAACACTTACATGTGAAGAACAATACCTGTCATGTAACTTTGACCTCCTAACATTCCATGAAGACATGGCTGATATCTCTTTTACAATGAATGAATTTCTTCCAGTCATAGCAGACATAAAAAATAGTGTACCAGGAGAGGACAACATACACAATGCTATGTTAATGAATCTGTCTCCACAATCTCTTGACGACATCCTCGCCATGTTCAACAACATCTGGAATGCGGTAATATTCCTGAAAAATGGAAACAAACCACCATAATACTAATCTTAAAACCAGCAAAAGATCCAGACCTATCTGAATCATATAGACATTTCGTTAACATATTGCCTAGGAAAATCAATGGAAAGGCTAGTAAACAAGAGGCTTGTATGGAGATTGAGAAGCCAAAAAAAGCTACACCCAAAACAGTTTGGATATAGACCAAGAAGAGGAACAATAGACTCTTCTACACTTCACAGAGTCGGTCTACAGGTCTTTCTCAGCCAATATGACAACTGTAGCTGTAATGGTAGACCTGAAAGCAGCTTTTGACAAAATACCCCACTCCACAGTATTTACTACATTGTCTAATCACTGGAATTACAGGTAAAATGCTGAGATACCTCTAAAACTTTCTAAAACATAGAAAAATCAAAACTAAAGTTAACAACACATTCTCAGATTAACTTCCAGTCTATAGTGGAGTTCCACAGGGATCCATATTGAGCCCTACTCTGTTCAATGTTGCGCTCAGTAACATACAAGCAACAGACAGTTGCATATATGCAGATGATATTACCTTATGGAACTCCTACAAAGATCCAATACAAGCCACTCAACAAGTGCAAGATGCCTTAAACACCCTTAATGCATGGATGGAAAAGTGAAGCATGTCAATCTCATCAACAAAAACAGAATCTGCCTTTTTTACAAGAAAATACACATGTTAACACTTGTCCCAGACTTCAAATCAAAGGAAAAGCAGTGCCCCACAATCCAAACCCTACACTACTTGGGATAACTCTAGACCCAAAACTACTATGGAAGAATCACATACAACAGATTTCATTGCAGTGTACAGGTAGACTGAACTTACTCAAAGCCGTTGCTAGCAGAGAGTAGGAGGCGGATACTCTCATGCTGAGACAATTCTTTTTATCATTCATTCAATCAAAAATGATGTATGGAACAGAAATTTGAGGCTCTGCTGCAAAAACACACATTAACAAATTAAACACAATCCAAAACTCGGCCATAAGAAATTGCCTTGGATGCCCAAAGACCAGCCCAGTACGAGCAATGGAAATATAACTTAACAACAACTTAAACATGTAGAAATATACATCCAAAAAGTAATCTGGCACAAATTCATAAATATATCTGCAGACCCTACATCAGATCCAACTCTCTTACTAAAACCACAAGAAACTTATCAAAAATCATCCTTTAATCATCGGACAATACTGATAACTGAAAATACTATAAACATAACCCCGGTGAGTTGCCCAACACCAGTATTACAACATAAATTGTATCCGACCATGGAACTTCCAACCTCCAAAAATATCACTACACATCCCAGGTCTAACATCCAAAAAAAAACATCCTGAACTAGCACAAAAAACCACTGCTCTAGAAGTCATACATTTTTATGTCATACATGATCACTATAAGATTTACACAGATGGGTCATTGGATCCAATTAAACTGAATTCCGGAGCTGGTTATTTTGTGGATCATTCCTGACAGAACTTCTTTATTCCAGCATCCTATTCCTTCTAAAGAACTAACTCTAGCGAGCTGCATAGCCACATCCCATAAAATTCTAAAACACAAGTGGGTGGAGAGGTGGAATAATGAACCAACTGGCCGCCATATCTATGATCTTCTCAAGGAACCTAACAATACAGAAATCTACAAAAACTTACCCAGATCCATGTTATCATTCGCATCAAGAGCCAGAACAGGACTCGCATAGTTACCCAGTCCTATCTCTTTCGTTTTCAACTCATCGAGTCGCTCCTGTGTCTTGCATGTCAAGCTGAGGAAGAAACCCTGCAACACATCCTTTTACACTGTACCAAATATTTGGATATTAAGAGATGAACTGAAGAAGAGACTCCAACCAGAGTGTACAATTAGACGAGTTCTCACTATCACTATGAGATGGAGAATCATAAACAGTAGTTCACAAATGAAGCAGCAAACAAAAAAAAGAATTTGCATTATTAAAACTTACTATAGTTAATGAAAGAAATATTATACATTGCAAAGTTCAAGATATAATTACAAGCACTCGTAAGAAATAAAGTAAGAGATATGGTATAGATTTGTCCTTTTAATGTCTTGCAAATATAACAAACTGACACAATCAAATTTAAATAATTAGAACATCAACTAACAATGACTCATGTATTAAATTAAACTAATTTAAACTGTAATTTATTCTAAAATAATGATTGACCTTACAATTAACTTGTTACTAAAACCTAATAAAAAAAGAAAAAAAACTATATATAAGTGGAGATTTTATTGATGTCCTACTAATTACCAGCTGGACTATGTGATGCCAACATATTTGTGGTCAGTATTTTTCTTGAAGATGAATACAAAAATGAAAATATAAATTATTATGTATAATAAAGAAAATATAACTGATCTAAATGAAAATTCATGGAGTATTAAACCTTTAGTGAGCCTTGTTATTCATATTTAAAATTAAAAACTAAATAAAACTGAACGTAAAAATTATTAGATATCATTAAATAATATTTTAAGATTTAATTTTTTTAAAAATTAACATAAATAGTGGTTTTAAAATTAGAATACAAAATAAAGTCGACTTATTTTCAGGAAAATATTGGCTACTATCTAATACCACATATTATAAAAAATCATAAGAAATAGAGAATGCCTTCAGTTTTACTGAGTGAATCAACATAGTAAAATAAAACAGGAAAATCACTGGCTTGTGAAATCATATAGTTGGCAACTTCCTTACCAGAACTGAAAAAGGAAAAAGCCAGAAGTTGAATATATTGGTTGAAACAAAGTGATACAGCAAAAGTAGACTGGCAAATCCCACCATATGCAATCTTTCAAAGAGGAGTGTTAAAATTTCAAGCAACCCCCACACGGAGAGGCTGTTTTCAGTTCTTATGACTTTTAAAATTCCATCCTCTGATGAAAATCAACTGTAAAGAACATCGTTGGATAAGTTTCATATCAATCAAAGCATTAAAGACAAAAATAACAAGATATATATTATAAAAGAGAAAGATATAGCAAATGTATTAAATACAGAATATTCCAAGAGGTCTGCTATAGTGATTCCTTTTCCAAAAACACTTACTTGTGAAGAACAATACCTGTCATGTAACTTTAACCTCCTAACATTCCATGAAGACATGGCTGATATCTCTTTTACAATGAATGAATTTCTTCCAGTCATAGCAGACATAAAAAATAGTGTACCAGGAGAGGACAACATACACAATGCTATGTAAATGAATCTGTCTCCACAATCTCTTGGCGACATCCTCGCCATGTTCAACAACATCTGGAATGCGGTAATATTCCTGAAAAATGGAAACAAACCACCATAATACTAATCTTAAAACCAGCAAAAGATCCAGACCTATCTGAATCATATAGGCATTTCGTTAACATATTGCCTAGGAAAATCAATGGAAAGGCTAGTAAATAAGAGGCTTGTATGGAGATTGAGAAGCCAAAAAAAGCTACACCCAAAACAGTTTGGATATAGACCAAGAAGAGGAACAATAGACTCTTCTACACTTCACAGAGTCGGTCTACAGGTCTTTCTCAGCCAATATGACAACTGTAGCTGTAATGGTAGACCTGAAAGCAGCTTTTGACAAAATACCCCACTCCACAGTATTTACTACATTGTCTAATCACTGGAATTAGAGGTAAAATGCTGAGATACCTCTAAAACTTTCTAAAACATAGAAAAATCAAAACTAAAGTTAACAACACATTCTCAGATTAACTTCCAGTCTATATTGGAGTTCCACAGGGATCCATATTGAGCCCTACCCTGTTCAATGTTGCGCTCAGTAACATACAAGCAACTCTACCCAGCGCAACAGACAGTTGCATATATGCAGATGACATTACCTTATGGAACTCCTACAAAGATCCAATACAAGCCACTCAACAAGTGCAAGATGCCTTAAACACCCTTAATGCATGGATGGAAAAGTGAAGCATGTCAATCTCATCAACAAAAACAGAATCTGCCTTTTTTACAAGAAAATACACATGTTAACACTTGTCCCAGACTTCAAATCAAAGGAAAAGCAGTGCCCCACAATCCAAACCCTACACTACTTGGGATAACTCTAGACCAGAAACTACTATGGAAGAATCACATACAACAGATTTCATTGCAGTGTACAGGTAGACTGAACTTACTCAAAGCCGTTGCTAGCAGAGAGTAGGAGGCGGATACTCTCATGCTGAGACAATTCTTTTTATCATTCATTCAATCAAAAATGATGTATGGAACAGAAATTTGAGGCTCTGCTGCAAAAACACACATTAACAAATTAAACACAATCCAGAACTCGGCCATAAGAAATTGCCTTGGATGCCCAAAGACCAGCCCAGTACGAGCAATGGAGATAGAACTTAACAACTTAAACATGTAGAAATATACATCCAAAAAGTAATCTGGCACAAATTCATAAATATATCTGCAGACCCTACATCAGATCCAACTCTCTTACTAAAACCACAAGAAACTTATCAAAAATCATCCTTTAATCATCGGACAATACTGATAACTGAAAATACTATAAACATAACCCCGGTGACTTGCCCAACACCAGTATTACAACATAAATTGTATCCGACCATGGAACTTCCAACCTCCAAAAATATCACTACACATCCCAGGTCTAACATCCAAAAAAAAACATCCTGAACTAGCACAAAAAACCACTGCTCTAGAAGTCATACATTTTTATGTCATACATGATCACTATAAGATTTACACAGATGGGTCATTGGATCCAATTAAACTGAATTCCGGAGCTGGTTATTTTGTGGATCATTCCTGACAGAACTTCTTCATTCCAGCATCCTATTCCTTCTAAAGAACTAACTCTAACGAGCTGCATAGCCACATCCCATAAAATTCTAAAACACAAGTGGGTGGAGAGGTGGAATAATGAACCAACTGGCCGCCATATCTATGATCTTCTCAAGGAACCTAACAATACAGAAACAAGAGGTTTATCTTTTCATAACAATAATTATTTACCAATTCTTTTGTAAGTTTTGATGGTAGTACGTGAAAGGACAGTTTTTGAGAAGAAAAACAATAACATTTACATTTAGAGCATATTTAGTATTTTTTATGATTTTTACAAAAAAAGCTTGCCAGCGCCGAAAAAAAAGACCTAGCAGTAGAGAGCACACATTGGTTCAACTGATGCTCACGATCTAGGGTTAACAATAGTTCTACAAAAACTTACCCAGATCCATGTTATCATTCGCATCAAGAGCCAGAACAGGACTCACATAGTTACCCAGTCCTATCTCTTTCGTTTTCAACTCATCGAGTCGCTCCTGTGTCTTGCATGTCAAGCTGAGGAAGAAACCCTGCAACACATCCTTCTACACTGTACCAAATATTTGGATATTAAGAGATGAACTGAAGAAGAGACTCCAACCAGAGTGTACAATTAGACGAGTTCTCACTAATCCAACCTATTCGAGACTGGCTAGATTTGTGTATGAGAGACACCGTGCCCGGTCAGCATCACCTGAAGCTGGATGCACATACCAAGGGAAAAAAAAGAAATTTGGACATTATTAAACACATGATATATGAAGTTGAATCGAATGAAATTAATTATACATTGCATGTTTGACATCAACAGATAAATATACCAAAATCATTTTTTTTTTTTTTAGAAATAAATGTTTAAAATATTGTGTCCATACGAATTTGTCCGTATTTAATTGGTCTTTGGAAATTTAACAATACTGCTAGCTAATCTTAGTTAAATAATTAAATGCCCAAACTAACCAATAGACCTCTTTATTAAATTAATACAAATAATTTACATACTGTAATTTATTTGTGGAAAAATAATATTTAAGCCTTAAGCGGTTTGTTTTTAAGCTTCCATTTGTACGGTAATGTATACAATAAAATAATTGTTCACCCAATTTTTAAGTAACTTATCTTTCTAATATAAAGTTTATGATATTTGTACTGTTGGGATGTACCTACTATTTTGGTTCAGAGCTGCCACTGATTCATGCTCAACTATTTGGGTCATTTACTTTTGTCTTGGAATGTTTTTATTGAATACATACTTAAATAGAATAATATAAATAACATATGATATAATAATAGATGACATAATATATATATCTGAAATCAAAATATGAAATTAAAATATATGGAGTATTAAACCATTATATAGGTTGGAGCATTGTTATTTCTATATTAAAAATGTACAAAAATAAATAAAAACTGTACAGTAAAAATTATTAATATTAAAATAAATAATTTGTAAATTTTCAATTTGTACTTTTAAAAATTAAATATAATTTATTTGGTTTTTAAATAATTTAGATAACACAAAATATCATTTATTTTACAGGAAAATATAGGCCTACTTACTAAATACCACTGATATTTCCATAAAACATCATTGAAATTGGATGCATAGGCACTTCGTTTTTTACTGAGTAACTCCACATGTAAAGTGGGGCCTTTACGGTTCATCACAGTGGTAAAATCACTGGGTTTGGTTGAAATCATACCAAGTTTGGCAACATTTCCTTGGCCATAGCCAAACTGTAAAAAGAAAAACCAATTATGTCTTGAACTTATTTTACTTGGTTTAGAGCAGAAGTAACAAGTCGTGTTTTTAAAGTAAGTACCGTTTTGGAATCCCACTGCAGTAGCGCTGCGATCAGTGTCCAGCGCATGCGTGCTAGTTACTACTATCTTTTGGCAAGCCACAGCCGCCACTACGGACCTATTTGGCTGTATTTAAGTTCGCTTATGACTGTTTAAAATTCCTCCTCTGATTAAAAATGCCGCTAACTGTAAAGTACATGTTGTGATAAGTTTTCATAACAATAAAGACATGAAAGCAGCTGACATTCATCGAGAGATCTGTGAAGTTTATTGAGAAAACAGAATGAGTGATGGGATGATATGGAAATGGGTGAGAGCTTTTAAGGTTGTGTGAATGTGCAAGATGATGAACAAAGTCGGAAATCTTCACTCATTATTGATGACTTGGTGCAAAATGTTGATGAAAAAAGTCAGAGAAAACATACACTTTACAACTGCATCATTATGTAGTGTGTCTTCAAATGTCAATAAGTGTGATTACTGAAATTGTGACAGACTGTTTGAAGTACCGAAAGTTATGCTTACAGTAGGTACCCAAAATGCTGACGGAGAATCAAAAAAAGTTTGACAAGAATTACACAAAAAAATGTTTAATCAGTTCTCTCACATTCCTAGAACATTATAATTGTGATGATTACAATTTTTTAAACCAAATTAATTGTCACTGTGACATACTCACGATGAGTATTAGCTACTTCCACACCCTTAGCGTTATGAAAACGTACACAGCACATAATTCACAGTTGGCGGCATTTTTAACCGGAGGAGAAATTTTAAACAGTCATAAATGACCTTAAATACAGTCGATTGGATCCGTAACGGCAGCTGTGGCTTGGCAAGAGATAGTAGTACCCAGCACGCATGCGCTGGACGCCGACCGCAGCGCTACAGCGGCGGGATTCCAAAACAGTACTTAATTTAAAAACACGCCTCGTACATTACAAGAAATCTTGTATATAACATAGAATCTTTGTTACTAGTTTAGTAAGTAAATTACAACAGCTTCTCAATCATGTACAAATCATATTTTTATAAGGTGTAGATACATAAATAGTTTTAGAAGCGCTGTATTTTTATCTTGGCATTAGTGATCATTGTTTAGTTGGTCTTTATTGTAAAAGTAATAAATTTAAAATCTTTGATGGGTCTACTTACGATTCTGCTAGTAACTCAGTTAAAAAAGATACTATTGATTATAATATATAAATGTTTATTTGCAACAAGCAAATTGGGATGATGTTTATTCAGAAAATGATGTAAATATTGCGTATTGTAAGTATATTGATATTTTAACCTTAGACCGTGAGGAACAACATAATTTATGTGATTTACAACAGTGTGAAACATAAATTATGCCCTTCTAAAAGCGAGAAATTGCATAATTTATGCTGCTGCATTAAAATCAATAAAACATATGTTTATTATCAAGAAATCACTACAACAATGTTGGTACCAATCGACGCAGAATGTTCTGTTCTATATATATCATATATTTAATAATTTTCTTATGCCATTTTATAAACGTAGGAAATAAAATTAGAATGTGCAACTCGAAACTCCCACTCAATTCCCATTTTATTTTATTTTATTTTACATTTCAACGGACATCTCCATTTTTACAGTTTTGAACAATAATGAGTGAACTCAAGACACTGACGTACATGCGTAATTGTATAAACCAAAATACAATATGCGAGAGGTATAGAATGCGGGGTCCCCTTCTATCCTTTTCTTTAGCTTTTTTAAATTTTTTTATTTTTTTATTTTATTTTTTATTTTTTTTTTATTTTTATTTTTAAATAAAATCAGACGTAGGTCTGGAGGAAGTAAAATTGCTGATGTTTGTCATATCACTGAAGAATAACCAGAAGACAGAATAAAGCGGGATACACACGGTCAGTTTGGTGTGTCACTTTGGTGTGTTCACTTCTAACTGTTCACTTCTAACTGAACGCAACAATCGCCTCCACACGCTCACTTCTGTGTCAGTTCGACCTGCCATCCACGAGTCGCCGTGAACGCCATTTAGAGTTGAGCCTGTGTTTTTGTTACGTTTTTATGATACATGTTTATTTTGACCGTGCGTAGACCACTCTGTGTTTGATCATGTATTCAGATGATGAATTATTGTTTATGTGTAGTGCAGTAGCATGTGTTATAGTTAAAAGAAGAAAGCGCAGAATCAAGCACAATATATGGGTTAAGGATTGGCTTTCAAAACGAGCTAAATACTCACATATTAACATTTTGGATGAGCTGCGATTCCATCCAAAAGACTGGCACAATTACCTCAGGATGGACGAGGATACATATTTGGACTTATTATCTCGTGTTTCTCCTCTGATTAAAAAACAAGATACGAACATGCGAACAGCAATAACGCCCCATGAACAGCAACCCTCCGCTATTTAGCAACGGGAAGGTCATTGGAAGACTTGAAATTTTCAACCACAATTTTGCCACAAGCACTGGGCAAAATTACAGAAGACACCTGCAAAGCCCTGTTAAAAGTGTTAAAGAAGGAATTCTGCAAGGTAAGTTATCAAAGTTTTTGATTTCAAAAATGTTTTATTACATATATTAGTCATGTAACAAATAATGTCTACAAGGTAAATTTTATCAGTAACATGTAGATAGCCTACACTTACGAATTAAAATTATAAACTTCGTAGAAATTGAAAAAAAAAAACGCCTTATGGTTAAACATCACTCCTTTTAATTCCTGGCAAAAGTTTTATATGTTCAAAAATTCACAATATACGAGTGTGGCTTATATTTAAACGCCACAAATTATAAATGGGAAAAGCCAAAAAATAAAATAATGTTCAGTTTTCTGGTGTGTTTGGAGCGTAATTAGAATAATACTGACATAAGTTCTGTGCGCCAGATGTACCTGGGAACTGGGTTGGTAAACTCTGAGATTGTGATGTCTGCTGTTGATAGTTGGGTTGTGTAGGTGGGAAAAAAGCATTGGACATGTTAAATGTCGATATTTGTTGTAAAGCGCCAACCTCCGCATCGAAAATTGCATCATTAATTTTCTTTTCTGTGTATATGCGCTGTTCTTGGGGTAAAGAGCGAAGTTTCGCAGAAACATTTTTTCCAAATATATCGAACCAGTCTTCACGTTTAATATCAGCAAGCTTATCACCAACAGTGGCCAATATTTTATCTTCTACCTTTTTTTGGCGCTTGAATCGACCTGGACCTGTACTTCTAGAAATGCTGGAAGAGCAGGAAGATGGACGTGTAGATGTTGTCCCCAGGCTATCGTTTTGGCTGTCTAATAACTGGGATGACTCATGCTGCGTCGAAGCAGTGATAGTTGAATTACCGGCGTCATCAATATCAGAATCCTAAAAAGAGAATATAAATTCAATACTAGCAATCCTGGTGCGGAAATTCCATAATATGCCCCAACTTGTTTTATGACCATGTAAGTTAGAAATGGTGCGTTTTATTTGAATATTTGCGTGAATTATATACTTTCCATACATACCTCATAAATAAAAAATGGTTTTTTTCCAAAGTGTAGAAAATAACGCAATGATTCCGAAACTGATAAATTTTGGCAACGGAAATCTACGGAAAACCCCGGAACATAGGAAAAACGTTAATTTGAGTACCAACATGAGCAACTTCAGAAAAAAAATTCGTTTTTCAGATTTTCCGGGGTTTCCCAACGTAAAAAAAATTATCATATTCGGAATCAGGGCGTTATTTCCTACAGTTTGAAATTTTTTAATTTCTTAGGTTCGTATAGAAACTATAAAGTTACCAAATTTGCCTTCTTTGTAAGTATTGTAAGTAATTAATGCCATGTTTTTAATTTACAGTTCCCCAGTACCGAGGAATAGTGGAAGGACATTGGAAGAGGATTCTATGAACAATGGAACTTCCCTAATTGCGTGGGAGCCATAGATGGCAAGCATGTTCCTATAGTTCCTCCACCTGGAAGTGGATCATTCTTTTTTAACTACAAGAAGTTCCACAGCCAAGTCTTACTGGGTGTCGCTGACTAAGACTACAAATTGATCTATTTTAGTTTTGGTGTGGACGGGTCTCTGATGGATGTGTTTTATCGTATTGCGATTTGTATGAAAAAATGGTGAAGAAAACTCTAGGTCTACCACAACCAAGTGTGGCTGATGGCACATTGTTGCCATATGTGTTCATTGGTGACGAAGCATTTGAACTGAGAGAAAACTTGATGAAGCCATTCAATGCGAGTGTGTTGAACTATGAGCGACGAATTTGTAACTACAGGTTCTCGCGAGCACGACGAATTATCGAAAATGTTTTTGGTATTTTAGTTGCTAGGTTTGGAGTTTTACAAAAACCTATCACCTTGCGTCTCGATCACATATCAGACGTTGTGCTTGCCTGCTGTGCTCTGCACAACTTTTTGCGAGTAACGTCACCCAACAAGTACACCCCTTCTGACTGCTTGGACGAAGAGAGTGAAGGAGTCCTGATTCCTGGACTACGTATGGAGGAGCGTAGGAAACTGCAGAGAAATCGAAAAGGAGCGAAAGAGACAGATGGAAAGAAAACGAGGGATGTATTTGTAAAGTACTTCAATGGTAACGGAAAGGTTGAATGGCAAGACAGATATGCATAAGCTCACTTTCCTGTTCTAACTTAGTCCGCCTAAAGACAATCACATCCAATAATGTATAGCTTTTTTTGGTTTATAAATTTTCATTTACCACAAGTACTGTAAAGCAACAAATCATTGCATTTGACGTTAGGCATTTTTTTGTAACAGTGAGAATAAACAACAACTGTCCATGCAAAACTTTGTCATACAATGAAATAAAATAACATCATTAATAAGTTGCACTTGTATTATTAAACCTGTCGCTTGACTTGATAGGGCTAATATAATAATTGTTACAGTATTAATATTATTAAATAACCAGAGTACCCTGGAATAATTTTAATTTCACTTTTACTTTCATATGTTTTGACAGTAAGACAATAATCACATGTGCTGTGATCATGGCCTTTAACGTCGAAACATATTACGTAAGTAAAAGTAAAATTAATATGATTAAGGGAACTCTGGCTGTTTGTGTAGGCTATATTAATTATATAATTGCATATTTGTATATTTGGGACTGATAATGTAACAAATGTGGAAGAAATTGGGGGTACTCATTCAAAACTCATACTGTATATTAGGCTACCCTACATGTACTTTTCATATGCGAATCGTTGAAGGATTTGTTCAATTATTTTATAATATACTTACGGTATTTTACAACTGATTTCACTGCGAATAAACACATGTCAGTTCCCAGAATTTCTGTTCTAAAACAGTTTTTTTTTTTTAATTTATAATTACAACATCTTAAAATTATAATTTCCACTTACCTCATTACCACTTGATTCTGCCAAGGAGGATTTTGCAGTCATCGGTGTCTCTTGGTCTGTTAGGAATAGCAATTGGTCGTAATACCACAATTTGGGTTGGTAAACTTCATCTGCACCCATACCACTAACCAATTTGTCCACTTTTTTCAATTCCTTACGAAAGGCACTTCTCAAACTATTGATCTTTCTGGTAACTACAGCTTTATTAGCAGCTGGATCAATCTCTTTAACTTTTTCCACAAGTCTTTTGTAAGATTCCTCACGCTTTGTTTTGTTGTGATAATCCTTTGAGGTTATTTTCCACAAACATTCTTCTCCTCTGAATAGTTCTATAAATTCAAGGAGAAAATCTTTGGTCCAAGCGGCCATATTAACTGTATTGAGTAAGACACAATAAACACAGACAGTTTTATGGGAAAGCACTTTGCCACACGCAGACGACGTCACGACGACCAACACGTGCAAATTTCAGGCTACTAGCATCTGTGCTCATGCGCAGATGACTGATGTGAGCAACTAAACTGATGCGACCGTACACACGCTCACTTCGGACTGCCATCAGTTAGATGTGTCACACCAAAATGATGAATTTTCATCATTCCATCAGTTCAGTTTTTTGGTGTGAGCTCACATCAATTTTGCATGCACACCGAACTGACCGTGTGTAGCCCGCTTAAGACGTACCAAATGTTAGTCTGTAGAGAAAGACTCTATCCAAAAAAACAAATTTCATTCTCTTAGCTGCATTGGGTATTTTACAACAGATTTTTGTGTATAGGTACCCTTGTTTACATGACTTCCTAAAAGCGAGGTAAGGCATAATTTATGCTGTTGATAAAAGTTTAGCTATTAATTTATTTATTGAGATACAAATTAAAAAAAAATAGCTAGATAGACAGAGTTGACAAGTTGATGGGTGCTGCTTCGAGTGAATTTCGTGAGTAGGTTGGCAATGGTCACGTGACAAGTTTTCACTTTACTGGAAGAAGCAGAGCCGCAGAGCTCATCAATGCCATGTCCACAGTAGACATTATTACTTGTTGCATGTCTGATTTTCTTTGAGAGTGTTTTATTGCTGTAAGTGTTATAAATTACTATTTGAATGAATAAAATTATCTTTTTTTGTTTAGTGTAGTCATATTACAACGTCTTATAGTGGTTGTTACTGTCTAAAATAATCAGAAATTATGAAATTGATACTTATGTAGGTACTAGCCTAAACATTTATATTTTTATCCGATTTCAGCACACAACGTGTGTACAGATAGGGTATCAGTGTAGCCTACTTATAATAATCTAAGAAAAAAATAGTATGTATTATTTCTGTACAATCTAAATAGATTGTTTATTTATTTATGCAAAAACAATATGACGTAGAATGTTATTATATAGCGTGAAAACCTTATTTATGGCACTACTGTAATCAATTTTTTATATTTCTATTCATAAATATGTGTTCTATCAAGTGTTATTGTTCTAAAAATTTCCAAAAATTATTTTATAATGTTTACAATATCAACTATTTTTCTAGTGTCGTTTACATAATTTGCGCACACTGACTAATGGTGTTATAAATTTTATACTTTTAGGAATATTTTCATATATTTTACATTTTCTTGTACCTAATAGATTGTACTAATACAGTTACATGTAGCAAAAAAATATAAAAAAATATACATACCCCTTATTTTTAGATTGTTATGTAATTTTTCACTGAAATTTTTGGTTTCCGTGGTAACATTTTTATTTTTCCCAATAAACTAAAAATATAAAAATATGTGTATGGGTACAATATGACTATTTTCCTAAACAACTTTTTCTTGTCTATTCAATGGTGATTTTTGTGAATTTTTAAATGTACTATTTGATTACCTACAGTGATCATACTGTATTCTTGCACATTTTTTTTATTTTTGCGTTTTATGGAAAAAAAGCACTTTAAAAAAACCTAGTAGTTTATCTAAAATGTAACAACATATTACTATAGTGCACTAAATAATGAACAATTTGGCTATCTAGGAATTATTTATAAAATATTTTTAGTGCTCCTAAGGAGGGTTATAAGTTATAATTTACGTACAAAATTTTAAAAAATTTTCAATCTTTTCATAACAATAATTATTTACCAATTCTTTTGTAAGTTTTGATGGTAGTACGTGAAAGGACAGTTTTTGAGAAGAAAAACAATAACATTTACATTTAGAGCATATTTAGTATTTTTTATGATTTTTACAAAAAAAGCTTGCCAGCGCTGAAAAAAAAGACCTAGCAGTAGAGAGCACACATTGGTTCACCTGATGCTCACGATCTAGGGTTAAGTAATTGTATAGTTAGAAGTAGCAAGAAAAGTGGTGGTCGTTCTAAATTTTTAAAGGCTAAGTTGTTAAGTCCCTGGATAACACCAAACATATTACATAAATTTGAGATTTGTAAAAAATTATATAACATTTCTAAGAGTTTTCCAATATTATTTTGCAAAATATACTAATGAATTAAATAATGTGATTAATTTTATAAAAAAACCATTATTATTCAACATTCTTAGAGAACTGAGCAGCGGAAGGTGATAAATAACTTAACAAGTGGTTCTTCAAAGAAAATAGTTGAGCTAATTTAATTTCCAAACAGTGAAGTTATACGTGAGCTGATAACATAAACAATCACCTTATCAAAATCCAGTCTCGCCGTCCAGACATTGTACACTCCAATACCATTCCACCTTTACGTACTTACCATCAGCATTCTTTCTTTATAACTCCAACAAATGTAGATTAAATTAATAGTATTGGAATAAATAAAATTAAAATTGTATTACTTTTAAAAAATCAAAATCAACTGGCTTTGAAAAGATTAATGTACATTTATTTAAAAATATAATTGATAAGATTGCACCAGTTTTAGTTCACTTAATAAAAAGTAGTTTTAGCAAAGGCATATTTCCTGAAGGCCTAAAATTAAGTTCAGTGGTTAGGGATGGCAACTGTACCAGGTCGTTTGACCGGTACATTTGTTGTTTACTTGTCGTCGTGGTTTGCCAGGCTGCCTGAGATCGCTTGTACGCTGTCGATTTGTTTACATTCGTGGCCGTTGGCTTGGACTCTGTCGTTCCGTGATTCCAGCTCTCGGTCTGTCGGGTTGGCCTGTCATTTGACCTGTCTTCTTCTGCCACTGTACACGATATGTTGACCGGCTAGAGACTCTCAAACTCCAGGGTCTTTGAGTGGGACGTTGAACCCTCAGCCTGCTGTCCAGACCAAGTTCTGCCGTTCTCTACTGTGGTAGCCTGGCCTGGGGACCATGTAAAGTAGCCATGTTCTACTCTGCTACCCTCATTACAACTTGAGGAGCTTTTCTTCTGTCCTTAAAGCTCCTGAGGAAGATCTTGGTCATCTTAAATCAGCTAGCCTTACCGTCAATCAGGAGAAAGTCACTTTTGCTTGTCCTGAGATTTCTTTTCTGGGTCATCTTATCTCTTCTCGAGGAGTCTGCATAGATCCTGCGAGAACCCAGGGCATTCGGGATTTTCCTCCTCCAAAAGATGCCAAGGGGATTGCCCGATTTGTGGGGATGGTGAATTTTTACTGTCGGTTCATCCTAACTTGGCCGAGCTTGCGGCCCTGTTGAATGAGTTGCATAAGAAAGGTGTTCCTTTTGTGTGGGGCCAAGCTCAGGAGACTGCCTTTGATGCTCTCAAGAAGGCTATCATGCAACCTCCTGTCCTGCGTATGCCTGATTCTAACAGAGAATTCATACTTCAGACTGATTCCTCCTCCTCCGCCATTGCTGCTGTTCTTTCTCAGTAGTTTGATGGGGTCAGGCAGCCCATCGCTTTTGCTTCGAGGACGTTGTCTCACCAGGAAAAGAAAGCCTCTTCCATCTATGAGTTAGAGTGTCTGGCTGTTGTCTTTGGTACGGACAAGTTTTAGCGTTTCTTGGAACATGCTGAGTTCTTGCTGGAGACTGACAATCAGGCGCTATCTTGGCTTCTTACCTATTCCAGACAGCTTGGGAAAATTGGTCGCTGGGTGGTCAAACTTTTTTCTGCTTTTAAGTTCCGAGTCCAACATCTTAGGGGTACCCAGAATGTCATCGCTGATGCTCTTTCCCGCATGTATCACGAGCCCAGTGATCCACCTACTTAGGCTGTCACTCAGTGTGGTGCTATTCTTCTGGATTATCCTCTAGCTTTTGACGACCTACTGTCCCATCAGCAAAAAGATCCTAAGCTGTCAGTCATCTTAGGTGAGCTTCTAGAGGGAGGTACCCACCCTCCTTATTTTCTGTCTAAAGGGGTACTCTATTGCCATCCTCGACAGAGGGGTGAACCCCGTGTAGTGCTGCCTAGTCATCTTTTACTCATGGTCTTTCAATTTTATCTGTCTTCTCTTGTGGACGTCATCTTGGTATTCACAAGACCGTTGCTAAGATTTGTAGGTATTTCATCTGGAAGGGCATGGACCGGGATATTGCTGGCAGAGTACAGGCTTGCCACTTGTGCTCTCTCAGCAAGCCTACTATCCGTAACAAAACTTTGGAGACTCGAGTTTGGATGACTATAACAACGAAACTAATAAAGCTATGGTGATGGGACTTGTACCAAAATTTTTTAAATTTCATTGTGCGTTTATTGATGTAAACTAAAAATTTTTTATGTAACATTTGCATATTTTTAATGCGTGCCGAACAAAATAAATACACGATTTTACACGCCTTTCAACCAAATCTCGACTTTAAAAAGTCGCTGAATAAAAACCCATGCATGAATCGTTTTGAAACTTTAATACGTGATTGGTTATAGTGTTGATAACGTAATACTAAAATATAAAAATTGTTCGTCCATTAGAAAAAAAGTTGTTGTAGATTTTGTACAACAACTTTTTCTCAGCAATGACTGATCGGAATAAGTTCAACTTTACACTGTTATACAAAGCTGATTTTACATATTCAACTACAAATTGTGATAATCGTTTATAGTCCATCATGTATTTTGTAGCGATTTTTATTTGATAGCGTAGCGATGTGCACTCAGCCGTGAGTAACCGACCCCACCGATGCGCCTGGTCCGCCGGTATTCGTCCGGAATGCGGGGTTGCCCGGTCGAACTGTCGAACACTGTGAGTCACAGCGGTATGTCAAAGCCCTCATGAGAAAAAGTGATGGGAAATGGTATAAAAATCAACAAAATACGTACAGTCAGAGAAGAAACAATACCGCCTACATTAACTATTTTAACAATTAATTTGACTTTAATGTTTGACCAAAACATATGTATGAATATATATCATAGGCGATTAAAAATATCAAAAATATTACTGTTAAAACACAGAGCATTTATTTGTATGTGTATGGTTATCTTCTGTAAAAACTAAACAATTTTTTGTCTCTCCTGTAAAATTTTCGATTTTTCTGATAGACGGTATTGTTTCTCCACTGGCGATTTGGAAAATTAACGCAAGCTTGAGAGCTTCTCTTGTACGAGCCAGGATGACGGCAGGACTGGAAGCGACTCGGCAACGTCGCAATCCCGTCGAGCTTGTTACTCACGGCTGAGTGCACATCGCTACGCTATCAAATAAAAATCGCTACAAAATATATGATGGACTATAAACGATTATCACAATTTGTAGTTGAATATGTAAAATTAGCTTTGTATAACAGTGTAAAGTTGAACTTATTCCGATCAGTCATTGCTGAGAAAAAGTTGTTGTACAAAATCTACAACAACTTTTTTTCTAATGGACGAACAATTTTTATATTTTAGTATTGCGTTATCAACACTATAACCAATCACGTATTAAAGTTTCAAAACGATTCATGCATGGGTTTTTATTCAGCGACTTTTTAAAGTCGAGATTTGGTTGAAAGGCGTGTAAAATCGTGTATTTATTTTGTTCGGCACGCATTAAAAATATGCAAATGTTACATAAAAAATTTTTAGTTTACATCAATAAACGCACAATGAAATTGTAAAAATTTTGGTACAAGTCCCATCACCATAGCTTTATTAGTTTCGTTGTTATAGTCATCCAAACTCGAGTCTCCAAAGTTTTGTTACGGATAGTAGTCAAAATGCTAAGCTAGGTTTGTTATCTTCTGAGGTGGCTGAGCGTCCTTTTGAGAAAGTGTTCATAGACTACGTGGGTCCTTTTCCCCGTAGCAAGTCAGGTTGCTCCTACCTACTTGTTTGTGTGGATGCTTTCTCGAAGTTTGTTTGGCTTTTCCCACTTCTGAGTGCTACGGCCAAGCTCACCATCCGTGCTCTCCAGTCCCAACTCTTCCAGCACTTTGGTGTGACTTCTACTCTTGTTTCCGACAATGGTAGCCAGTTTACTTCACACGAGTTTCGTAGGTTCTGTTTTGGCAATGGTATCAGGCATGTGACTACCACTTGGCAATGGTATCAGGCATGTGACTACCTCTTGGCAATGGTATCAGGCATGTGACTACCTCTCCTTATTACCCACAGCCTACTCATGCAGAGCGATTCAAATGCAATCTTCGGTTTGCCCTTATTACTTTCCATGCTGAGAAGCAGAACACCTGGGATGAGTCTTTCTTGGCTCCAGCTTGCTTTCAATTCTACCTGGCATGAGAGTCACATTGCCACTCCCTTCGAAATTCTACATGGCTACCCTCCTACCAACACTTTGTCCAACTTGTGGAGGCTAGAGGATCTTCTACTTACGCCAGTTGCCACTGACGTAGTTTCCACGTGGCGGGTTGCTCGGCGCAACCTGCTACGTGCTAGAGAGAGAGTAAGGAGGAGTTATGGTAAAGGTCGTACTCCTAACCCTTTCCAGGTTGGATATCTGGTTTTTTGTCAAGCTCACCTAGTCAGTTCGGCCGCGGAACGAAGAGCTGCAAAGTTGTGTTATCGGTGGTCTGGTCCCCTCCACATCGATAGGTTTTTGTCACCGGTGACTGCTCTGCTGGTTGATCCCCAGTCAAACTGAGTGTTAAACAAAGCCCATGTGTCTCAACTAAAGGCTTTCCGGGGAACGGTTGATCCAGGAGTTGGTGTTCTTGGGGCAAAGAGATTGATCACCTTCTGCGCTCCGGGTTTTTTTTCTGAGTGTCTCATTCTCTCTTTTCTTGTGAGGCCCGACAGTCAGGGTAGTTCGCTCCCTGTTCGAGGGGTTTCCCCTCTTGGATTCTCTTTGGCCTCCTTGGAACACCACTCTTTGGAGGTCTCTTCTTCTTCTGATTAGTTCCCTGAGGTACCGAGTTTTCTCCCCTGCCTGGATGTGTTGAGATTTTGCAGAGGGAGGTTGTTCCGTGTCATTTGACCGGTACATTTGTTGTTTACTTGTCGTCGTGGTTTGCCAGGCTGCCTGAGATCGCTCGTACGATGTCGATTTGTTTATTTTTGTGGCCGTTGGCTCGGACTCTGTCGTTCCGTGATTTCAGCTCTCGGTCTGTCAGGTTGGCCTGTCATTTGACCTGTCTTCTTCTGCCACTCTACGCAATATGTTGACCGGGTAGAGACTCTCAATCTCCAGGGCTTGAGTAGGACGTTGAACTCTCAGCCTGCTGTCCGGCCGAAGTTCTGTCGTACTCCACTGTGATAGCCTGACCTGGAGACCATTTAAAGGAGCCATTTTGTACTCTGCTGCCCTTGAGAAGCCTGCTGTTGTAACTTGAGGAACTTTTCTTCTGTCTTCAGGACAGTGTGTTCCTTTTTATTCCCGACGGCTGAGCTGGGGGGTGGTAAAATGAAGAAAAAAAGAAAAGAAAAAATGTTGTGCGGAAATTTTAAATAATAGGCCTAGGCCAAGGAACTGCCTATGAACTTAAACGCAACCAAATGATTTTTATATAGGCCATATTTTTTTAAAGAGTTTATACTTGTTAATATTGTGTAGTATTTATTAAGTTTTTAGAGATTTATTTTTTCTTATTATTATTTTAAAGTATTTATTTATGGTTCAAAACAAAAAAAAAATATTTTGGGCCACTGATTAATTTAGTGATTTCGTATATTTAGGCCTAGTTATTAAGTTAGTTAGTGTTATTTATTTATTTCGTTAATTGTATTATTAATGTCAGTTTGTAATGAAACGGTACCGTGTTACATTTTATTTTTAATTACTTCTTTTTTTTAGTTTCACCAAAAGAGGATTATTTATTAATGTTTTACTTTTCTTTGATTCGGAGCTGCCAGGGATTCCGGCTTACTCCCAGGCCTCGGTGGAATCATGGGATGTGGGCTAAATTGCCGGTAATTTGTTTTGTTAAAATTGTCTAAATTTTTATTGTAAATTTTTATAAAGTTGTTGTAGTTTTGTCTTTCTTGTAATTCTGCAGATAGGCCTGTCGGTTATGTAAATTTTTGGTATTTGTAGCCTCTGTTTATTTTGTTTATTATTTGTTATTCTTGTTAATTTTGTGTAGCTTGTTGTTTTGAGTGTAATTTTGAGTGTGGCCTTCTGTCGAAATTAATTTTTTTTTTAATAAAGTTTTTCGCTCAGCTGCCGAGTTGTGATTTAACCCTCCGACTGCCACCCGTGATCCTATCGCCTGTCTGGTTATGAGCCATCCCCCAGTACGGCACAACTTCCAGTTTTGGTGGGGGGATGGGTCTCACAACGATATATCGGAAATATCGATAAAATGTTTCGATATATTAGTGTGATATTTTCTTTCGATCATATCGGCCATATCGATATTTTGGTTCGAAATATAATATAATATTGACATTATTCTCTCTCCTCAAAATCATCACGATTTGAAGAAAACACATTTAAATTGCCTCTTATGCATTGAGACCCATCCCCCCCACCAAAGCTGGAAAGCGTGCCAACTGGGGGATGGCTCAAAACAAATCGAGCGATGGGATCACGGGTGGCAGTTGGAGGGTCAAAATAACACTCGGCAGCTGAGCAAAACTGATTTTATTTGCCAAATAAACATTAACTGGCTGGCATAGGGCCACAATAGAAACAGGCAGAAGGCCACAATATAAAATCTGCAATTAAATAAATAACAATAAACACAAAATTTAACAATATAACGACAAAAGCTACCAAAACACTTAACGCTACAAATACCAAAACTACAATTAACAAACTGTATGGCCTATCTGCAGTTTTGGCCTGAGACACCCAAAACGTAAGACAAATTATTAAAGAAACAAATAAAAGTGAAAAGAAAATTTATAAAAATTTTGATAACCCCAAATAAGCCGGCAATTTGGCCCACATCCCTTGATTCCACCGAGGCCAGGGAGTAAGCCGGATTCCCTGGGCAGCTCCGAATAGAAGATAACTAAAAGCACAATAATCCCCTTTTGGTGAGTTTAAAAATTAAACAATTTAAAAAAAAATATAACACGGTACCGTTCTATTATCCCCGGACATCAATAATACAATTAACAACGAAAAAATAAATAACGATCACTAGGCCTAAACATAACAATAAATAACAACAAAACTTAACCATAGGGACCTAACAAAATATAAAATCCAAAAAATATAACAATAAAATAACCTAATTAAATAAATAACAATAAATATCAACGTTTTCTTCTTTTTTTTTCTTAAATTGTAATGTTTGAAATGCCCCCATGGCTGTTTCTTCACTTTGTCCAAACAGTTTTAGGCCTAGGCACAAATATATCCACAAACTTTTTTTTTCTTCTTTTGTTTTTATATATTTTTTTTGTTTTTTTTATAAATCACCCCCAGCTCAGCCGCCGGGAAAAGATGGAAAGAACTGACCTGAGGACTGAAGACTTCTACCACCAAAGATGTAGGGCGGGTAGCGGGCAACTCCAGGCTCCAACATGGTCCTCAGGCCAGGCTAGCAGTGGAGAATATCGAAGTTCCCCCGGACGGCAGGCTGAGGGCTGAAAGTCCCACTCAAGGACCCTGGAGTTTTAGGTGATTTAGCCTCGCATCTTGTGACTAACGGCTGCTGCAAACCAACTCGAACAATCTAGACGGCCTACCTGACAACCCGAGCTGGAACACGGAACGAAACGGATCCAAGCCAACGGCCACCAACTACGCGAAACGCAAGGCAAAAGCGAATCTCAGGCAGCCTGGCAGACAACGACGAAAAAAACGAAACTGTACCGGTCCAAGACCCGGTACAGCATACAAAACATGCATTGAAATAATAAAGTAACTTTATTTAGTATTTTTATGTAAGTTTATCACACTAAAATTTAGTTTAGTGAATTAATTTTCTTTAATTTTAAGTGTTTATAATAAAAGCCTAGTGGCATTTCTAAATGTGAAAAATAAAAATAACAATGTTATTACATTATTATTTTATAATAATTAAAGGTATAACTATTCTTATTTTGAATTTATTTCACAACTTGTTTTGTGTAGATAAATGTATTTAATTTTTACATTCATTAAGCTATTCTAAATAGTGACAGAAAAACATGAGTGTATTTTTGGTCATGATGCAAGAGTTACTGCATAATTTGGGGATCATCCAGTATTGGATGTGAAGTTTTACTGACCACCCTAAAGTAATTATTTATTTGGTCTAAAATGCATTTAAAAAATTTAATATTAAACCGATAATTCATTCAAAATTTAATATATCGGTTACCCGATTTATCAATATTTTTCTCTCGATATTATCGTTAGATCAATATTTGGTTTGTGATATATCGATATGTTGAAAGTATTTGCCATCCCTATCAGCGGTACCTATTCTGAAAAACAACAACTCTATAAAACTAGATAACATTAGATCAATCAGCTTGCTATCTGTATTCTCTAAGGTATTTGACAAAAAACAATGATAAGAGACTACATATCTATTCATCTAAGTTACATTTTTTAGTCCACGTGAAATAGGTTTTACTAAAGGGAAATCAACTGAAGATGCATTATAGGAAGTATCAGACATAATTTACAACAGTTTCAATTCTAAGCTTAAAATAACAGGTTTATATATTGATGTCAAGAAAGCTTTCAATGTAGTTGATTTTTTTATTCTTTTATAAAAGCTAGAAGCTAAAGGTATAAGAGGTACTGCACTGAATTGGCTTAGGTATCTTCTTGTGGGAAGAAGACAGCAAGTAAAAAATTGGTAAACACCTACAATTTTACAGTTTTAGTACAGGGAGGCGTTCACAGGGATCGGTTTTATCTGCAATAGTATTTTTAATTTTTATAAATGATTTATTGAATTTAAATTTTAATAGTACAATTATGCTTTTGACAGGTTATTATTGGTCAACTAATTAATAGTGACCTGCTTATGCTTAGAGAATGGTGTCTAATAATAGAACGCAAATCAATGTAAACAAAACAAAATACATAAATTTCGATTTCTAAGGATTTTACATACAAATTCCTATTAAATATCATACCAGAATATGTATTCTGCAATTATGTGACTGTCAGACCTTAAAAAAGTAAGTAATATAAAGTATTTAGGTTTTATTTTCAAAGAAAAATTTCCATTTCAGCAACACATCATCAATTTACACAGTGCAGAGATTATCAAAAAAGAATTTTTACTTCTTAACCCTTTTAACGCCAGCCTAATTTTTCATGGTGGTGCGAAAAACGCCAAGCTAATTTTCAGTAGATGTGCGAAAAACGCCAAGCCAATTTTGACTAAAATGCAGAGTCTTGCTTAAAAATTCACAGTAAATTCATTAATTGTCATAAATTAATGAAATTAGTCTTGTTTTGTTGGTATTGAGTTGTACTATAACATAAAAATAAAAGTTTTAATTGTTGGCCATTTTTTGGTTTTGTTAACAAACAAATATAAATTTACTTTTTTTATTTTTAAAAATTGTTGTACTTTGTAGTATCATAACATACCATAAATATCAAACCACCACATATGTTAGTATTTTATCATATAAAACATTTAATTGTTAGCACATACACAAAATTTGAAGAATTTACCTTGATATATACAGATGTTATGTTGCATTTTCCAGATATTTACATTTTGAGAAAAATCACATGTTATGCCATGGTAACACAATTTTTCATTTGAAGTTCATAAAAAGTATTAAATTGCACTAAAAACTTATACAACAGTCTAATATTACTAAACTAATAAACATTTGAAGAATTTACCTTGACATATACAGATGTTATGTTGCATTTTCCAGATATTTACATTTTGAGAAAATCACATGTTACCATGGTAACACAATTTTTCATTTGAAGTTCATAAAAAGTATTAAATTGCACTAAAAACTTATACAACAGTCTAATATTACTAAACTAATAAAATAAGCCCACTTTTTTATATTTACAGGGTCTACATACAATTTGTAAACAAACCACAAACACACTGAATGGATGAACTGGGTCATCTAACAAAAGTAAACAAAAACAACTTTGGTTCCATAGATAGAGTATAATGCATAGAAAAAATCCAAAGAGGTTAAAATATTTTTCTTTATGTTCCTTATATACTATAGAAAGAGTGTGCCAAATTTCATTGACTTTGATTAATATTAAAGACATGAAAAAAAAATAAAAATGAACGATCGATATAGCGATCGTTAGCAGTTTTAGCGCGACTATGAACGATCGTTATATCGATCGTCGGCGATTTTCGCACAAGTGCCGACGATCGATATAGCGATCGTCGGCGTTAAAAGGGTTAAGGAAATTTTAATTCTACATTCAAAAGGTCATCTTCCACACAGCTCTCCAAAACAACTAAGACATCATCATCACTATACTAGGCACACTACACTAGGCATGCCTCTGACTTCCCCTTCCTCCCCATCACCTCAGCCTATACAGTAAAATACCATCATACATCGGAGCAAAACTGTTCAATCTGCTAATAGACAACCTGAAGAATACATCTCCTCAGAAACACCTAAAAATCTGGTTACTGAAGAATCCCTTCTACTCACTGGAAAAATACCTACAGAAAACAACAATTGACCGAGACATATCCTCAAACTTAGCAAAATAAATACATGTGATAACTTCCATAATGTTATAAGGAATCATTTGTAACTTGACACTAATACTGACCTCCAAGATTATGTAAATAAAGATATTGTCTATATTTTTGACATTACTTGTCATCTTGAGTATGAAATCCACCTGACTGACATCCAGGCTATAATGCTACCACCCAAACAAGCTTTGATCCACACAAGATGGAAAAACTTTCTTTGGGGAAAAATTCAGGAATTCTTGAGGAGGGGATTATCAAGCTCTCCTGTTCCGCTTACCATTTTTGGTCCCAAAACCTAATGGGAGTTCCAGGCTGCTGTGGATCTGGCTAAACAACCAAGGTTTCTGTCAAATAGGTACCCATTGAAAATCTGCATTCTGCTTTTGATCAATTCAATAAGGTCTAGTTTTCAGAGTTTTTAATTTGAACCAAGTTTATCAGATTTCCCTTATCAGATCCCCCAGAGGATTCAAATGTGTCAACAGTTTCTATGTTTCCTATAATCAGTCCCTAGTTCACTTTTATTCCAACAATGTATTTGCTGATGGGGCCCAAACATTGATCCAAAATAGCTATCATATTAATTAATAATGTACAATTTAATGAACCATGTTATCAACTATTGGAAAATTGAACAAAAATATTACAACATCTGGTTTATACATAATTGAAATTGAGTTTAAAATAAAAAACAAAATCACAGATTCTGAAATAATAATTATTATAAAAAACAAAAAGTAACCCTGGAAGACCGGGTCGTTTTTCAGAGTTTTGTAGAGTGTCAGGAAAATGGCTATCTTTTATGAAATACAAGTCCTATTCCATTATTTATTTTTTTATTTGATAGAATATAAAATTAGCTTTTAGAAATTCTTATTGTTGTATGAAAATAACTAACAAAAATGTTACTTTCTGTACTTAAAAAAAAATCTAAATTTGGAAAATATAAGATTCAACTCATTCCTAGATAATTTCTTAGAAGTTTATCGAGTTTCTTACTAATTCAAGAAAAGTCTTAACACTACATGCTTAGATACTACGGATTACTGTAATGAAATTCAAACAGTTTCCAATTCCACTCAGGCGGGGGGAAGGGTCCTCGCACCACTACACTCACAAAATCAACTCACCACGGCCGTCAAAGATGAACTGCGGAGTTCAGAGGAGTTCGTCTTTGACGATCGTGGTTAGTTAATCTCGTGAGTGTTGTGGTGCGAGTACCCTTCCCCCCGCCTGAGTGGAATTGGAAGCTGGTTGGATAAGTTGAATATTTTGTCTATTTAATAACCTGCTCTATGTGTTGTTGAATTTTTCATATTATGCATTTATTTTGTATTTCATTAAATATTTGGTCTATTTAATAACTTGCTCTGTTTTGTTGAACAATTTCATATTTTGCATATCCTTTGTATTTCATATTGTGTACTATATTTTGTATAATTACGTTATGTGTGATAATTTTTTATGAATGTTTGACTTTCATAACAGTAATCCGTAGTATCTAAGCATGTAGTGTTAACCCTTTCAATCCCAGGAATTTTTGGGACCGTTTCTGCCTGAGTCCCGGCACCTGATAGTGGTGTATGCACCTGAGTCCCAGGCTTATTTTTATGAAAATACAGAACTTTGCCAAAAATTGTGTATAACTGTTATTTATGAATGGAATGTTATAATTCTGTTTTTAACTTAATTCTCAGATCCTACTCTATCACTTAAATTAAATATTTCTATGCATGCATAAATATATTTTTTTACAAAAAAAGTTACTAACCAAAAAAATTTTGCTCAAAAATATTTGTCATCCTATAGTTAAGAGTACAAAAAAAATTGTATCCAAAATCCAAAATTATATTGTATTATAATACTTTATAATAGGGATGGACAGTCTCGAAATTTCGGGAATTCCCCGAGAAATTATAATTCTCGTCCTACAAGAAGGAAATTTTTTACGATCAAGAATTCCATTCAGATTTTTTTCAATTGTTTGTAAGATGTAACGAACTAAACACATAGTTCGATCTCAATAACGTGGTTTTAATCGACATTCATGGCCAATTTCAGATTTTTCAATGAATATAAATTGTTATCCTTCAAGTGAAAGGATACAAAATAAAATAGAAAGAAAGGATAAAAAAATATGTCTCGATTAGTGTGGAATGTAATTTATTGCTTATGTTGTGGCGGTGAAGTTACAAAGTGACAGTCGACAGTTCAGGGCGAACGTAGATGTGACGTTCTCACGACCTGTTCATTTGACAAGTGAGCGAGATACCCGGATCATGATGCTCAATGAGATCTGTTAAGGTCGAACCCGTTACCGACGCCGAGATCCGATGATCCAACCAAACAAATCTGATTTAGGACAGAACCGCTGACCAAGACCCAAATGACAATGAACGAAAACTGAATAAGCTTATATTCCAATGTCCGTTCAAGTCAGTAACGTAAAATCGTTCAATCAAACTGCTCCTGTGAACAGGTCACTTTACTGTCCAGAACCAATTTATCCTGTAATCACTGTGAAGAACAAAACTTCCCTTCCTATGGCATAAGTCCATCTCGCTTATGTTGTACATACAATGATGAACCGTTCAGCTCGTGTCAGAACTGAAATTATCGTATATTTCCCATGAGGTAACTAATCATCCAATGATTTGACAGAAGAAAATATTGTATCATATCATACAAAATATCGTGATGGCCTTCTAAAACAAAACATGCGACATAACAGTATTTATTTATTTTCAATCAAATAAAAAATAAATAGATATATCCGTGGCGAATGTCAATTAATTATTTGTTTATGAACACTTTATATTGCCAAATCTGCACGCAACATTTGCAGGGATACGATTTTTTTTCTGTCAAACTGTTGAACGGTTTCCTGACTAGATTAGAAAGTAACACAGATGGAGTGTAAAATGTGGTACGATACAATAATTTTTATTTGTAAACTCACTGACCGGTTCCCTGCTCATAATTGTTACTACTAAGTCGATGTTATGAGCAAAACAATTCAATTCCAAATCTTTTCTGATTATAATACGGACAGATTTAGCTGTACAGAACATAATTAATAATTTTTATTGAACAGAAGCATTATCCTACTTCTCGTTTATAATTTAGCTACACAATATCTTGGTTGTATAACCAGTTGGCATTTGGCTGATATTTCAGATTGTATCCCACCTGATTAGGCCTACATTATTTGCTTATTACGTAAACAGTTTTCACTCCAATACGTCATAAATTGCTCGTGAGGAAATGATTTATCTTTTGTTCATGTATCTAAGTAGTTTCGAGTTGCACACATTTCATTAGCGATCATAATCTATTTAAATAATTGATCCTAAACGACTTTAAAATTTATTTTTAGATTTAGATGCACAATTATTACTATCGATCGATTGAACTATTTTGGCATCCAGATTTTTCAAATTTAATTACATAATTCACAGCTTATTTCCGGTTAATTGTAAAAACGTTATTACTTGATAAAATAACCACAGATCCACTTTTCATGGCATATACAAAATCCATTTTTTGTTGAGAGGAGGCAATTTTGAAAGCAACCGACTTCGTTTGGTGATGACGCCTGAATCGTAGAATCACTTAGGTTGGATGATCCAGCTTTTGCCTAAAAGCTTAGCTACTGTGATAGGAACTCAGAACTACCAGATAAACAAGATCAGCTGTCTGTGTGGTTAGTTGACAGTCACAGAGAAGAAACATAGGTTGCTTTCTTATGACCACAGCGAACACATCAGTGGCAGTTATATAAATAGAATCAAACAAATGCACATATCTACATGTGCAGTAATAATTACTACATTTCTCCTTGAGGAATAGGGGGAATAAGGAAGGGACTGCCAAGATGCTGACCTCTGTGTGTAATTTCAGTTTCTAATTAAAACTTAGTTAAGTTAATTAATTGAAGAATTCATCAATGTCTAGTTTTTATGGTGATTTTAATTAAATTTTGCATGTAATAAGTAACTACCGTTCTTATATTTCACTTGTTAAAATTTTAATCAAGTTAGCTCTTAAAATATTTATTAAGAATTATATCAGATAAGCTTGTTTTGTTTATTAAGTGTGAAATCTGTTATTGTTTAGTCTAAACATGTTTGAATTTATTTTGTTTTGTAGATAACAAAGATAATAAAGATTATTTAAAATAAGGAGTACATAAATGTGCCTTAAATTTCCTAATAGATCACGTACCAATAAATAAATTATTATTACTATAAAATGATTTGGTTTATTTGTTGTATCCATTAAGTTTGAAAATTAATGTATGCTAGCTGGAGAAAATTCCCTACGAAAATATCTCAAAATTTGGGAGGGAATTATTTTCCTTCCCGTTTCCCTTCCGAAATTTGGGAGGAAATCAATTTCCCTCTCGTTCCCCTCCCAAATCTAAAAATCTCCTCTCGTCCATCCCTACTTTATAATGAACAAAAATATAAAGTTTCATTGCATTTGAACCACAAATAGTTGCAAAAAAATGTTTTTTGTGCAATGGGATTGGTACACGAGGCGTGCACAGGTGTCCACCTAGTAACTGTAATATAAAGCTGGACTGAGATTACATATAAATCTTTATATCACAACAAGTATTTTAATAAATGTAACGAGGATATTTTCATCTGATTTATATTTAAAACATATATTTTACTGGACATCCTAAAAATAAGACGTTGGGATCAACGCAAAGTTAACCTCACGTCCTAAAAAAAGGACATTCGAAAGGTTGAAGCATTGGAAATCTCCAAATATTATCTATATATCATGAACAATCCAATGCTAACAAATAACTTTCAAATAACGAAGATTTCTATTTAAACAAAAATAATTCAATTTAATAAAAAAACACAACATGACGATTTTAAGACACTGCTTGCCTAAAAAAACTTCATTACATAATTTATGACATTACCAAACTAAACACTAAGAGAGCTGCTAGATAAACCTAATTATCCTAAACATACAAGTTGTTAAAAAGAAACAAACTAATGGTATAAATTCTTAAGATAGATAAATAAATCTAATTTTATTATTGAGTTTTATTCTGGTATTACTTTATAAGCTGTTTCCTTTTGAAACTAACTGTTAATGGAATCTTTCAAACAAATTTGCAAATTAAGTATTCCATAATGTATGAAAAAATATTAATAAATAATCTTAGTTAATACTGTATAGGCTATTTCTTTATTTGTTACATTGGATTTAAGTTTTCATGTTTTTTTATCACATAATGAATAGTAGCAAACCAAATTTGATTTCTTATTTTATGTGCCAAAAACAGTTTGATATTTAATGTTATAGATGAATCAAACACTCTAGTAACTATAGTTTTTTATTTCGTAAGGCCTTTTGTTAACGATGTTACCATATTCTGATCTTTTGAAGATGGTCGAAGAAACAATGCCAGAGTAAGTTTAAAGATAATGAACCACGAGTCTGAACAAGAGGATGAATTCAAGTACCTTGGGACAGTTATAAATTCAAAATATGACGAGCACATAGAAATTTAAAACAGAATAAACCTAGCAAACAGAAGCATGTATGCAGCAAACAAAATCTTAACATCTAAATTATTATCGCATAAAACAAAAATTAAAAGTATATAAAACTACAATCAGACCGATCCTTTTATATGGTGCAGATACGTGGATAATTGACCAAAAAATAGAAAGGAAACTAATAACATTTGAAAATAAGATTCTGAGAAAAATTGTTAGACCTACCAAAGAAGGAGGCACATGGAGATTAAATACAACCAAGAAATTAAGAATATTTATAAATCCTCTGACATTGTAGCTGAAGTCAAAAGCAGAAGAATGAGATGGACCGGGCATGTATTAAGAAGAAAAGACCAAACCTTGATAAAAGAAATATAGAGAAGCAATCCAACAGGAAGGAGACCACATGGACGTCCAAAGAAGCGATGGAAAGAGCAAGTGAAGATAGATCTGTGGAAGCTTGGAGGAACATAAGACGATGCTATGGACAGGGAGAGATGGAGGCAACTTGTTGATGAGGCCAAATACGACCTTGGGTATCCATGGCTATGGGAGTAGTCCCATTCAATACACAGCCTGATAAGTTTAGTTATTTATTATTTAAGATGAAATAAATGGTACTGGCACAAACTTTCTCCCTTTCCCTTTGTTAAGTCAGTTTGGTTTTAAGTTTGGCCTTCAGCCCCAACTTAGTGAGGTGGTAAATAAAATATTTTGAATTATAATTTGCATCTTTTCTGAAAATGTAATCAAAATCGTTAGAGCCGTTTTTGAGAAAATCCCATTTTTGTATGTTTTTTCCTACAAAAATGTTAAAAAAGTAAAATTTAAATAAAGTGAAAAAACGGTTAGGAAATATTGGTGAAATACACCTAAATACCAAATTTAATCAAAAATGATCCATCCATTTTGAGCACAGAGACACACACATACAGACACCAACATTAAAAACACTTTTGGGTTCAGAGGGCCCTAAAATGGATTTTTAGACCAATTTGTAAAAAAAGTTGGACTATCACGATACTTTCTCTATGCTAACGCATATGGGAGAAAGTAACAAGTTGTTGAATGAAGTGAGTAAACTGGAGAAAATATATTTGGAAAGGTGGCACAGTAACACCTTATTTAACAGAGGACATTTTTAATGACATACAAAGAAAATATGTCACTGGAAAACTGGTAATGTTCATGTTGATATAGTAAAACTTCTTAGTGAAAAGGAAATTAAATTATTAATCATAAAGTGTAGTTTTTTTATCATAAGAAAGACTTAACATTCAGGAACATATTTGAAGAAGGCAATTTCTAACATATTTCATTATAGACCTCCCAAACTATATTGTATTGAATAAAATAATAAAATACACTGTAACAGCTATAATACAGCATCTTACACAAAAACAGTTGAGACTGATGAGACTGTCAGTGACATTGAAAATGTAGGCTTTATATTATGACTCAAAGTGTTAACCTGTGTATTATGCTAGGACTTATCCTATACGATAAGTTTGCTGATGCCCAATGAATATCTTCTATTAAATTATTTCTAACATTTATATTTCCTTACATTTGCAAGAATATGTTACAGTATATTTTAAACAACAATTTTTGTTTAGTTACACTTTAAATTATTCAAATAGAACTCTTATTTTGAATCTATTGTATTGTCTATTATAAATAAATCCTACAAATTGTGTATATATGACCTGTAACGTTTCTAAAAATCTAAAAAGGCCAAGGAATACCACAAAATGTTTTTAGTATACATACTGAAAAAATATGTAGAAAATTATTCTTTCTGACATACCAATATGACTATCACAACATATATTAGTTATCCCAGCTACTTGTTCGAATTGTTCAACTACTTGTATTGAAATTGTACATCTACTAATCAAATATTCAAACAGCTTAGCAAAATACCACTACTATATTTAATTAAATCCTCTCCATTATTACTATTTTGAAAAACTATTGATTTTTCTTACTGACTCTCTGATTTATTTAATATTTCCTAAAAACTCTTACCAAAACACGGAAGAAGTTGGCAAAACAGGAACCTCCCTCTTCTCTAACCGTGTCCCATGGAGTTGAGTGCTCCATCTGATCAGTTAGTTTCATCAACTCGTCCATGTCTTCCTGTTTATAACGTTCATGGAATTCAGGGTTGGATTCTTTTGAGAAAAACTGTTGTTCCGCCCAGTCCACCTACAGTTCAGAAATGTAATAATGAATTAGCAATGAATGATGTCTTCAATTACATGGTAAAATTAAGATTTAAATGTTAATTTTCCAATTAAAATTAAATAATAATTATGCTATATGATTAATGACATAAGAAATTAATACATTATTAAAATATTAAAACTGTTCACAATACCATAGACTTTCAAATACTAAAACATGTTTATTAAAAAGTAACATTATCACTTTTCAGCAATTTAACTATTTTTATTCACTCGAGCAAACGTGACTTTCCTTCAACTAAGGCTGAATATTTTAATTATTATTTATTATAATCTATTTACTTTTTGTATTGAACATTTGTGAAGAGTCTGATGTTGAAAGCATTGCTATTTAAAGGCCTCACAGTTAAAGTTTTAAATAACTGGTTTAAAATTGTGTTTGATTTGACAAAACTAAGGCATAATTTTTTGTTGTGTTCTTCATTAACCCTAGCAACGCTGAATAACTTGTTCTTATTTTACTGAAAAAACATAATTATTCAAATAATTTTCATGACGCAGATTTTTGTTTTAGCTAGAGGTTGTAATTTGGTGCAAAAAAATAATCAAGTATTGAGAAATAAAACATTTATCTTTTAGAATTTTTTTTAAATTTACAAACAAATTCTAAAAATATGCAGGTTTATAATTTTTGTGTGTTCAAACTCAGTTCATAGCTGAGATCAAATATAAATAAAAATTAATTAAGCTAAAAATGACAAAATATAAAACAAATAAATAAAATAAATCATGAAAAATATATAAAAATAGTAAAAATACAATATGGTCAATAAAACTGATGCTGTTAGGTAAAATTGCATACAGTTAAAACATACAATAAAAACACAATAAATCGGAACTGATTGATGTAAGGCAAGGCATGTACATGAACGATAATAAAACTATACAAAAACTAGCAAAACTCCGTCACAAACTAAAATAACGAATCAAGAATATATCTGTTTCATGCGTAATGGGTAACCTAAGACAAGCAGACGGGCGTGCCTTAGCTTACAAAGCCACTCACCCACTCCCACTAAGTCCGACCAAACACTTTTAGATCACACAAACCGTTGTTTAGAAAGACTATACAACATTCTCCTGAACTTTAATGGGGTCTTTTTTAGAAGAGGACTCCCACTCTTAAAAACATTCTTCGAAATTGAGGAATAAGAAACTTTGGGCATACTATAAGATACAAAACAATTAAAAACATGCACAAACGATAATGGAATCGCCGCTTGGCTGCTTGGTTGCAAAGATTCAATTCAATTCAATTTCTTTATTTACACAATTGAACATTATACAGTTTTCTGTGCAAGTCAGTAAATACATAATATAAACAACAAATTTAAAATAAATTAAAGTAAAGTGTAAGTCACAATAATGATTAAAATAAAAATAAAAATAAAAATCTATGTACATCAATTACCATTAGACATTTCGATCTGCATGCCTCAAAATGGGGCCCCCTCGAGAGCTTCTTGAAGGCTATAAAAAGCTCTCCCGATCAAGTAGTCTTTTAAAATAGTTTTAAATGATTTTAAGCTATTTTGGGTTTTTATATGATGTGGAAGAGAATTGAATATTTTTGGTCCTAAGTAAAATAGTGAGTTTTTGAACAATGACAATCTAAATTTATTGATTACCAGATTATTTTTGTGTCTTGTGTTATAACAGTGTTCTAAGACAGGAAATTCATTCTTATTTTTAAAAATAAAAACTGCTGAATGATAAATTAGAAGGCAAGTTAAGGTGAGAGTACCACTTGATCGGAAGACCTCCCTACAGCTCTGCGACTGTTGCAATCCCCAGACAACTCTTAGAGCCCTCTTTTGGAGACGGAAAACTCTTTCAAAAGAGGATGCACTAAAAAATCCCCAGAAAATTATTCCATAGCACACTCTGGACTCAAACAATCCAACGTAGCCCAGCCTGAGAGTTTCTTGGGAGGCAAATGACGAGAGGCACCTCAGGGCAAATATTGTAGAATTAAGCTGTTTTACCAGATAATTTATGTGAGTGTTCCACTTTAGACTAAAATCAATATGGACCCCTAAAAATCTTGTGGTTAGGACGTTATTTAAAGGATTGTTACTGAGAAGAAAGTTACTGGGAATATTCTGTGTTGTCTGAGATTGAAATTCTATCAGTTCTGTTTTTGAGAGATTTAGATATAATTTATTTTCAGTGAACCATTCGAGAAGTTGATTTGAAGTTGCGAGAAATTGCTGAGATAGGATGTGGTAGTTGTTGTGATTGAAAATCAAACAGGTATCATCAGCAAAAAGTGAAACAGTAAGAGAAAGTCTGTTTTGTTCATTTTTTAGGAAATCAGGAAGATCATTAATATACAACAAAAATAATAGAGGTCCTAACACTGATCCCTGAGGTACTCCAGTTCTGACTGTTGAAAACTTTGATATATATAATGTTTCATTGTTGTGAATCTGGACGCACTGCACACGGCCAGTCAGATAGGACCGAAACCTATCTGACTACACCACGAATTCCATATTTTTCAAGCTTATTGAGTAGGATTTGGTGATCAACTACATCAAATGCCTTACTTATATCGCAGAATAAACCCAGAGTGTGCTCGCCAGAATTCAAGGAGGAAATGATTTTCTTCAATGCAAAAGCAGTTGCAGATTCGGTATTCCTGTTAGGTCTGAACCCATACTGACAGGAAGACAAAATATCATTCATTTCTAAAAAGTTGTAAAGTCTGTTGTGTACAATTTTTTTAAATATCTTTGAAAAAATCGGTGTAATAGATATAGGTCTGAAAGAATTGGGATCTGCTCTTTTTGAGTTTGATTTTAACAAAGGAATAGTTTTTGTGATTTTTAGGTCTTCAGGGAATACTCCCTCAGACAAAGAAACATTGAAAAGCTTAGTCAGTATAGGGGCTAGCTCCATGGCAAACTCTTTAATTAAGGACGACGAAATCTCAAATATGTCCCTAGAATAACTATTATTTAAAGAATTAATGGCGTGGAAGGTTTCTGATAAGTCAATTTTACGGACAAAGAAAGAATTGGTTATAGTAGGTACATTTGAGAAAGTATCCCTTCGTGCGTGTGATGAGTTCGTCGAGGATTGGCGTAGACGCTCAGAAACATTTAGAAATGATTCATTAAGAATGGAGGCGATACGTTCAGGATCCCTAACCATCTCGCCTGCGTATTCCAGCTCACACACTCCATGGTTGACAGCGTTCTTTGATGGCCTGCAACTGTTAATCACCTCCCAAGTCGCTCTCACGGGGTTACGGCTTTCTAAGATAGATCGCTCTGCCTGCCTGGACTTTGAAGCTTTAATAAGGTTCACGATTGCCCAATGTGCCAAACACATAGTAAAGGTCGCCAAGTCATTACTTATAAATTTCATTGCTTCTAAATTGAAGAGGCAGATGCATTGATCAAAATATTAAGAATCAGGGTTTTAACTAACTATGATGCAAACGTGTTGAACTTTATTAAAGACTCTACACGACACAGGACTCGGCGAGTCGCTGATGATCTAGGGGTTTGGATGGATAGACGAGCCATCATGAGCCAACTGTCCAAAGGGTACGGGGTGACTCGTGATATGTGTAGGCTCATGGAGAGAAGGCCAAGTCAGTACGAGCTGGTGTTTTGCCTAGTTAAGTAATTATATTGTATTATTTGTGAAGAGGAATTATTAGCTTGTGCTGCAGAATATTATGTAGTTACTAGTCTGTTGTTACTTGCCTGGCTTCTTAGCTTTTCCAAAAGGATTCCTGTATGTCACCATGAGATTGTCATTTTTCATTTTTAGATCATTCATGGAACATTCAATAAAGAAACGTGTTTGAATCCGTTTCCATGCATTGTACACTTAATGGCGGTCTTTGTGGTTTGCATTCAGGGGATTCCATATTAACAAGTTCTTGTTCATATAGATCCAAAAACCAGTGTGACTTCATTGCTCCACTCCATTACTTAGCACAGAATTCAACACTGTAAACACCACAACTAACAAAAGGTCAATACACTCTGCACTCGCCAAAAATTGAAAGACGTCTTCATTTACTTCCATATTACACATAGAACAGAGATAATTTTGATGCCATGGTCTATAGGTAAGATAATTCAGTTCCCCTCTACATTTAAAAATCCACTTTATCGTATTCATATCCACATCATTATTGAAATACAAGGCGTGTTTTTAAAGTAAGTACCGTTTTGGGATCCCGCCGCTGTAGCGCTGCGGTCGGCGTTCAGCGCATGTGTGCTTGGTATTACTATCTATTGGCAAGCCACAGCCGCCATGGATCCAATCGACTGTATTTAAGGTCATTTATGACTGTTTAAAATTCCTCCTCCGGTTAAAAATGCTGCCAACTGTGAATTATGCGCTGTGTACATATTCATAACGTTAAGGGTGTGGAAGCAGCTGACACTCATCGTGAGTATGTCACAGTGACAATTAATTTGTATTTAAAAAATTGTAACCATCACGATTCTAATGTTCTAGGAATGTTAGAGAACTGGTTAAACATTTTTTGTGTAATTCTTGTCAAACGTTTGTTTTTTTTGATTCTCCGTCAGCATTTTGGGAACCTACCGTAAGCATAACTTTTGGTACTTCAAACAGTCTGTCACAATTTCAATAATCGCACTTCTTGACACTTGAAGACACACTACATAATGATGCAGTTGTAAAGCGTCTGTTTTCTCTGACTTTTTTCATCAACATTTTGCACCAAGTCATCATCAAGAAATGAGTGAAGGTTTCCGACTTTGTTCATAATCATGCACATTCGCACAACCTTAAAAGCTCTCACCCATTTCCATACCATCTCATCACTCATTCTGTTTTCTCAAAAAGCTTCACAGATCTCTCGATGAATGTTAGCTGCTTTCATGTCTTTATTGTTACGAAAACTTATCACAACATGTACTTTATAGTTGGCGGCATTTTTAATCAGAGGAGGAATTTTAAACAGTCATAAGCGACCTTAAATACAGTCAAATGGGTCCGTAACGGCGGCTGTGGCTTGCCAAAAGATAGTAGCATCTAGCAAGCATGCGCTGGATGCCGATCGCAGCGCTACAGAGGTGGGATTCCAAAACGGTACTTACTTTAAAAACACGCCTCGTACGTCGTCTCCCCCAGTTCTAAATCCACACTTTGATTAATATAATGGTAACGTGAGTTGCGTGCTGCGATGAGGAATTTGTCTCTAGTGTCAGTTCTCATGGATTCCAATAATGCAGGCAACTGACTCAACCATCTCCGGTTCAATTAATGGCATGCATACCGTATCTATCTCCTAACATTCGTAACTGTTTAAACCAATATCTTTTTTCTTAACAATTTTCTGCGCTACAATATTTGGTAATCTGTTTACCGTCATATCAAATACTTTAGACAAATACTTCTGGTGTAGTTTTAAAGTTATAGAAAAATACCTTTTCTAACCCGGTTTCTAAGTATATCATAGAATTAGGAGTGTTCCTCGGCAAATTTAGAATACGCTTAACAAAAAATGTTAACAAACTTTCTACATTCTTATACTCTTTCAACCCCTAAACTTGCGCCCCGTAACACATAATAGATCAGATTACCATATTAAAACATTCCAACTTAGTCGCTAACGTTATCTTATTGTGTCCTAAAAACTTACTCCAAATACAGTTAATTGAATTTTTTGCTGAAGCAAGCCTTTAACCGAGATGTACTTGAAATGACAGTTAGTACAACTCCTAAATACTTAAACAATTTCTATAGTCTTATCATTATATCTCCAACGCTCGTTTACTGCTAATTTACTTCCATTTCTAAATACCATAACTTTAGACTTGTCTAAATTTACTTTTAAGCTCCACATCCTACAGTATTTTTCTAAACTTTAATAAACCTACAGCACGAAATTTTCTCGAGATGGTACCAACCGACGCAAAAATTCTCTGGCTTTCTACTTAATTTTTTATTTATTTATATCCCAATAAATAATTTATTGATTACAACTTTTTACAACACGTAACGCACCATTACTGGCTTTTGAAAGAACACGCAAACAAGGTTATCATGTACTGTAAACCTACTGGTTAGTCTGACACTATTACAATATTGTCGGTATAAAGCAAGACCTTAACTCTAGTATTAACAATTCTTACTCCGCCTTCAAAAAATTCATTCAACCCTAGATGGTCACCACCCATTATGAACTCCCAACTGCACGGTGCTTTTTTTTCAGTGCTTCGCAAGTTTTATTTGTAAAAAATACTAAATATGCACCAAATGTCAATTTTATCATTTCGTTTTCTTTTCAAGAACTGTACTTTCATATACTACCATCAAATCTTACAAAAAAAAATAGTAAATAATTATTAGAACTGTACTTTCATATACTACCATCAAATCTTACAAAAAAAATTGTAAATAATTATTAACTAGGAAAGATTGAAAAAATGTACAAAAACATTTTTTGGAATTGTTTATTTACATAAAGCGCAAAAATTAAAAAATGTGCAAAGTTACAGTATGATCATTGTAGGTAATCAAACAGTACATGTAAAAATTCTAAAAAATTACCATTGAAAAGACAAGTAAAAGTTTTTTAGGAAAAATAGTCATATTGCACCCATATACGTTTTATATTTTTAGTTTGTTGTGGAAAATAAAAATGTTATCATGGAAACGAAAGATTTCTGTGAAAAATTACATAACAATCCATAAATAAGTGACATGAATAGTTTTTTTATAATTTTTTGCTACATGTACTTTATTAGTACAATCTACTAGCTACAGTAAAATGTAAAATATATTAATGTATTCCAAAAAGTATAAAACTTATAACACTATAAGTCAGTGTGCGCAGATTGTGTAAATGGCACTTAAAAAATTGTGCATATTGTAATCATAGTAAAAAAATATTAACATTTTTTAAAGATTTTTTTCTGAGAAAAAAAATTGATAGAACAGATATTTCTGAATAGAAATATAAAAAAAATAATTATATTCGTGACAAAAATAAAGTTTCTACGTAGGATAGTAACATACTACGTTATGTTGTTGCCGATAAATAAAATAAAAGCATCAATTTGAGCGAACACAAATACATTTTTTTTCAGGATCATAGATTATTACGAGAATGCTGAACTAATTTAAAGTTTAAAGCAATAGATAAGAATGTTGTTTTATAAACATTTAGTGTGAGACAATTTTGATCAAGCCATTGCTTTAACCCTCTAAGTGATATCGGCTCGGTCCGAGCCGTTAATGACCCCCTCTGAATCGATAACGGCTCGCTCCGAGCCGATCGCGAAAAGCGCCACAAACAAATAACTAAAATCGGAAATCAGTTATATTTTATACTAAAATGTTCAGAAAGAGTTCCTCTTTATGATACTCTATGTCAAACGTTTTTCAAATACGCGGGAAAAGTATTATTGATTATTTACGATCAGCTGGTATTTCGTATACAAAGCGTCGTATATCGGTGTTGTTTATTATTCCGTTTGAAGGTTATATTAGTGCGTTTAGTTGTTTTATTTAGTTTGTATGTTTGTAAATATTGTTATTATTTGTAAATATGAGTCAACTAAGCCGTTTGAACCACTTCTGGAGACCTAAAGGAACTAAAAAGAGAAAGGCACCTGCTGTAGCGGAGTCAGATTCGGAATAAGGGATATTTATCCTCGTTATTCTATGTAAATATAGTTATAATTTGCAAATTGCTGCAAACAGTATTTTATTCAGTTTTTAGAAACATTTACAAGTGAAAATAAAGTTTTACAATGCTATATAAATATTAGGCCTATAATAGAACTTTATAATAACAAATACACTTTTCTGAAATTTCTGCTTTTTTATGCTAGTACAAAACATTTTCTATATGACTTTCTTATATACTACAACATATAAACTGTGAGTGTTATATATTTTTGTGTTCAGAACTAAATTGTGTAACTTTTGTATATAATGGATTTTAAAAGTGTTTCCATAACAACTATAATAAATAGACTCAAAAACAAAAAAATATTTTTGAGAACATTTTTTTTCAAGGTCATCCAAAGTTTCTCAAGATAAGAAAATTTTTGGTAAGTTTTCTTTTTCATAACCATTTAGTACATATTATTTAGAACATTTTGATATGTAATATGTCATATTACAGGTATATTTAAAACATTTTATGAATTTTATAAAAAACACTGAGCGATGCCTAAAACAGGCCTATCACTGAAGAGTAAAATACGTATCACTTGGAGGGTTAAGACCATGAGGTCACTTTGGGCTTTGTTTCTGACGTCAAGCCAGTTGTCTCCACATGTTAGAAGCAAAGTGTCATTAGCAAAAATTACTAATTTACTGTCCTAATAATCTTTTATACTATTAAGAAAAATTAAAAATAGAACGGGCCCACGTATACTGTCTTGTATTACACCATGCTTCACAGGCAAAAGGTCAGTATTTACACCGCAAACAGACACAACCCAGTGCCTATCTGAAAGGTAGCCAATCTAGATGCTTCTAATTTTGTTATTAATTCAGATGTATCTATAGAATCAAAAGCTTTTGAATCTAAAAAAAGTAAGTATAGGGCGCTTGTTAAGTGGCATGCAATCATTAATTTCTTTAATAATATCAAACGTCAGGTCATTTAATTTTGGAGGTGAGTGTCCAGTGTATCGTAAAACACTGGGGAAATAACGTTAAAAACACATTTTCGCTTATTTATTGAAAACTACTGTAGAGACAAAAAAAGGGTAAATACAAACTTTGTTTGTATTAACGAGACCTTTAAAATGGCATACAACATGATGCATGTTGCTATTTAAAATTTTCAACTTATGGGAATTTTGAATTTGTCAAAATTCAGGTTTGGAGACCAACATCAAAATACGCATAAATGTAGTCATGTGGCATATCAGAGTGAAGCTAATTTTTTTGTGAGTAAGAATTTGAAATTGAAATAGACGTAACTCAATGGTAAGAAAATTAGAGTGTATTCCGTAAATGTCCAAATGTTCCACTAAAACATCGCCATTTTTAAATGAATAAAGATAAGTGAATTTTGCTTACGCCAATGAGTTTCTTTCAACAAGACCTTTAAAATGATGTATTATTTGTCTTATATTTACATTTAAAATTTCGAGATTCGAACCCACGACGCTTAGTTTTGGAGCACTCTGTGCATTGATTTTGATGAAAATATTTTTAGTGGACTCGCCATGTGCTGTTTATAGGGAAAGCGTTTTGTTTTATGGCCCTAGACCAAACCGTTCACACGCTATATGTACTGCACGGGTGATCTGTCTCACCCTGTATAATTTAAATAAATAATAATTGAAAAAGAAAATTAATGTTGATCCCACTTTTGCAAATATTATTTTAATAATGATGTCAAATAAAAGTTGTTAGTTTAATATTTTATTAGTTTACTTTATCTGAATAAAATTACATATAATAAACCCATTTTTCATTATAACAAATATAAGGTAAAAAATTAAACTGTTAGAATTTACAATACATCTGAAAAGGGTTACTGAGAACACAATAGTATCTTGTCATACAAGTATCTGAGGATTATACAAGTCATATTGTAAAATGTATTAAAATATGATCATTTTTTAGTCGTTTTGTATTTTGATATTAGTGGTTGTTCACATAATTTTATTGTACTAGATAGTTAAGTAATTTTGACTTTACAATATTACTTAACTATCACATTAACAACAAGTCCGTGTAGTATTTGTTCTCACCTCTTTCAGGCCCATTAGACTCCTAGTTAAATGGTCACTGTTTTTCTCAGATTCTTTAGGAAGGTCATCTCTTATCATGACATAGTGGTCCTCAAAAGGAATGGCCTGAAACACCCACACATCCAGAATACTAATTAGTAAGCTAAAAGTATCCAAATGAGAGGTTTTAGTTAGAATGTTTAGTAAAGAAATGAAGTATACATAAAGCTATAAAAGGCATCACTACACTAAGTTATTTGAAAGGTGAAAATATCAACAGACATTGTATTACGACATCCTTGCTTAGCTTTCCTGAAATCATATCCATATATGCAAACTCATACCAACATGCATAAATAAATAAAACATAATAGGGTGTCCTAAACAACATTTCTAAACTGTAGGGTATGATTCCTTGGGTAAAAATTAACAAAAAGGTTCCTTCAAATACAGTTCCTAAAATGTTCAGTTTTCCATCTGTCTATCTACTAATGCAGCAACTGACAGAAATACAGAATGCTTTGAATAATAAATGTGATTTTTCTGTTATTTATGGAAGGATTTGTAATAACAAAGACCTGTTGGGATTTTTTTGTTACACTTTTTATTGAGATTTTTTGTTGGGATGTAATTTTGTTAGGTTTTACATTTTTGAGTTATTTAAAGTTAAAAAATTCAAAAACCCGCCATTTTGTAAAATTGTATTTACAACATGAAAAAAACCGTTAATAACTACTGTGTACCAATTTGTAGTACTGTAACATTAGCAGTTCTTGAATTAACATTTTTACTAAAATAAACAGCAAGACAGAAAGAAGAATTAAGAAATACACAAAACAAAGCATTTTGGGACCTAAGTTTAAAATAAATATTTTGTTGGTTTTGACTTAAGGACCCATATCCTAATTTTTGGGAACGTAGTTTAGGAACACCCTGTATGTGAGTTTTACAAAAGAATTTACATTTAAAACAGACAATGTACTTAATGGAAATATTGTATTCTCTTTTCAAAATTTATTACATAATGACAGTAATTAAAATTTAATGCCACATTGTAAGAGAGTAAGAACAGTTCAAATTAAGTGTTGTTTTAGATGATAATTTAATACAATTCAATGAAATTAAATATTACTTGATTTATTACAATTAATTAGAAAACTATATAAAACATTATTTTAACCCGGGAGGGGTCGCGCGGCTAAAACTCACGCGAGAGGTCACGCTGGGTGTTTTAGACCAAGGTCAATAAATTATCTTTGAAACTGACAAAAAATCTTTTATATAAGCACTAACATGTAAAGTGACATATGTGAGAGTCGAACAAGTACATTTTATTACAATAAATTTTAAATATTTTTGTATTTAAAAAATTAAAATACAAAAATGACATAATAGTGGATTACAATAATAACTCAGCTAAAATCATTTTTAGTATGTCCTAATATAATGAAGTAATATTTACATAATTAATAAAACACTATTTTATCACCTACAATACGAATATAGCCCTAAATGTATCTGTAAACCTGAACAGTATGTTGCAAAAACTAATAAACAATTTACAAAGAAACATGATTATGTTAATTAGTATGTAGCCTAATATTACATTGTATTAAGATAAAATCATATATTGAAATATTAAACAAAACAGTATTAAAATAGAAATATAACACGTATTTACAAAACCTACAATACAATAAAACCAAATAAATGTATACCTACTTACATAGCAAATACACTATTTGCTAAATGACGTACCGGTACAGTGACAGTTCAGTCGTCTTCTGACTCTGAAATAGTGTTTTCATTAGCACATGTAACACAATATGAAACTGTATGCTCCTTACATATGAAGCTATTACACTTTTGACACTTGGATTTTGTCTTCCGGTGTTTTCTCCAACCACAGAGTCCGCATCTTCCGGGACCTTCTACGTGTTCAGTAGGCTGTCTCCTTTCTTCTTCCAAACCCAGCATGTCATGAATACTCCTTTTCAATTGTCTCGGGAGATTTTGCTGGTGATGGCGATCCATTAAATGTCCACGACATAGTTCTTGTGCCAGCTCCTTAAGATATTTACGCCTGACAAGATCAAACTGACCAGCTTTATGTTTGTAAACTATGAAGCTGTTCAAACCAATTATGTTGAGTAGGCTGAAGAAGAGGGTAAGGGGCCAATGGTTACTGGTCCTTGAGACAGAATACCTAGCCTTGTATTCATCAGCTACATCAACCCCTCCTTTGGTAGAATTATAAAAGGTTAGTATGTAGGGTTTGTTTGCTTCTTCTGATTCAGGGTCGATTTCGTCTGTGCTGTGCATAGTTGAGAGTAACAATACTATTTTGTTTTTTTTTTTTTGGACAGTATGATAATAATGTTTTACTATCCCTAAAAGCAAACATTGATGAAGTAACTGGTCGGGATTTTGTATTTATAAATTCTGGTGGTATCTCTTTTTTATTCTTCCTTAGTGTACCAACTAACGTCAACTGATGATTTTGCAGTAGTGAATCTGCTAATGGTAGAGATGTGTACCAATTATCAGTAGTAATGTTCCTTCTAGTGCCACTAACGGGTTGAACAAGCCGGGATACAATTGCTAGTCCTGAATTGTCTACTTTGTAAGGTCCCTCTGGCTGCTTACCAGCGTACACCTCCATATTCATAGTATAGAATGTCTTAGCACAGGTCAAAAAAAAATATTTTTATACCATACTTTGCTGGCTTGTTTTTGATATATTGTTTGAAGGGGCACCGTCCTCTGAATGACTCTAACATTTCATCCACGGTTAGATACTCACTAACAGAGAAGTTTACTTTGCATTTTTCAACCAACTGTTCAAATAATTCACGAATTGGTGCGAGTTTGTCATGTTGTTTTCGTTGTTGCCTTGTTGTGGCGTCATCAAACCTTATTGTTCTTATAAGAAACTTAAATCTGCGGAGATTCATGCAAGTGGAAAAGAATGGAACACCTGTACCATCAATCAGCCATAAATCATACAAATTTAGATGTGCCGCCCGTAGTAAACCACCCATGTAGAGAAGGCCTATAAAGGCACATATTTCTGTTGATGTGGTACATCTTGCATCTCGTTCACGAGTGTAGTTCGGGCGTACTTTGTCAATTCGTTGATTTGTGTACTTTACTATGTTATCAAGGATTTCATCTGAAAAAAATAATTTCCAGGAAGCAGCTGGTGACTCTATGTCCAATTCCCCGGGAGTCTCCTAACTAAGTTGTAGTCAGCTGTACGTCTTGTTCGAGGAGGACAGTGTATGTTCCACTTCGTGATTTTATCCCTACCAGTATACTCAGGTCCCCCAACGAAAACAGGTGTTTCTTCTTCATTCCCAGACTGATCTGATTCCAAATCATCTTCCTGCACTTCTAAACTGTCTACATCATCATCATCTGATTCTAACTGATCAATATGTTCTACTATACGTTCATCTAAAAATAACTGACGTTTCACTGCACCAGGATTTTCCACCCTTTTCTTCTGCTCTACTATCCTCTTTTTCTATACTCAATAAAAGTCTTAATAGTCTTTGCTCTTCAATTTCGTTCATTTTATAACAATATAAAAAAAAAAAAGTTACACTGAGAACAAGAATAAAAATAATAATACAAAAACTATTTACAGAGACTAATAACTACTTTAAAATACTATTAACTCGATAATGAATCATAAAAACACGTTAAAACTTTAAATATTCACAAAACAATTCACTATGAAGGGTATAAAATAGATCACACTTTATGAGTCGCACGGGGTGAAAACGACCACTAACCAGAAACGCTATGAGTCGCACGGGGTGTAACAGACCAGTAACGAAACCAACGCTTGAACACAGCTTACTGAGGAGGGAGGGGGATGCATGTGGAACGTAGTTCGGTAGTGGACGAGTCCAATTAAAGGTACTGAGAGGTGGGAGCTTGCCCATTTTCTAGGTCAGGAAATATAACAACAAAACAATTATACCTGGTCTGAATGACCAGGCGCGACCCCTCCCGGGTTAAGCAACTGTGTTAAATGTTCTTATTAACATATTGATTTTCAGGGTTTTTTTCCAAGTGTAATGGTATTAAAAGACTTAATATTACATGACAATAATTCTAAAAAACATACAATTAAAATGATAATAACATTAATAAAATTCATTTCAGACATATGCCAATCTCGTACTCAATTTCAACCGCTGGGAAACTAGTACGACAGTTCATCGCCACATAGTAGCACAATGCAGCAGCGCAAAACATGAGTGTTATCCCAAAACAAGCAAGGAGTTGAGAGAACCATAATTTTTCATGTTAAATCTCAATAAACACGACAGGCCAATAAGTGCGTATTTTTTGGCGCTGAAACAATTCCACACAGGTTTGCACTTCAGATAATTAAGCTCAGTTACAAGAAAAGTGTTTACAGTTAAAACTGTTTCAAAAAGAGGTTGCAGGTCTCTTTCTATTAACAATAGAATTCAAAGCGTAATTTAATGTTTTAAAAGATTTACAGTCTCTTGTTAAGACAATAAATACGAATGTCTTGTAACTGTTTTTTATAATGAGATTTGTCAATCTTTTATATAGAAATGAATTCAAATGTATTTACTGTTCTTCTAAAAAAGAGGTTGAGTTTATGGTCTTATTTTTAAGCAAATGGTAATATTAAATCTATTACAAATTATAGAAAATGGACAAAATGTATAATGTATAACATGTGATGATTAAATGACATTCCTAATGTATAAAATACAAGATAGATTTGTTAAGTATTTTTATCTGTTCCTTAAACCATAATAAATTGGAGTTGATTTAGATGAAAATTGCCATTGTAAATGTAAACTCATGGTTTTTGAGACTCAAGGATTCATTTCAAGAATATATCAAAGGGATTAAATTAATTTGGGTAGGTCGTGCTAAAAATAATCCAAGGGGTCAGGATACTCATTTGGCACACATTCACCATATTTTGATGTGTTGCTGATTTTTGGCACTTTGTTTTATCATTGTTAGATGACACTTTATTGAGTGTTCATACTTCACGACAGAAATTTAATTTTAGAAAGTATTTTTTAAGATTGTTATTAATTGAAAAGTTATTGAAATTGTATTAACTTTAGTAAAATACTATAAAATAGTTTATTAAATTATGCTTCAAGTATTAATAGTAAACTTTTTTCCTATTAAAGAAGCTATACAGTAGGCCAGCTTGTATCTAAAATGAAATAAGCTTATTCTAGGTTCTGAAGAACTTTTGATTTTTAGTAAAAGATTTATGTATAAGTTTTCTTCATCTATGTAATAATATTTTATATTGTTGTTTAACTAAAAAATTGCACTAAAAGTACACTTTAAATTATTTTGAGGCGTATGGTAATTGTTTAATAACATAAATACAGAAGATTTGAATAAATTAAGATCTTCCTTTATATGAAATGAAAACTGATGTTGCGATTTCATGTCCCTTTATGAGTTTTGTATAGAGCTGTAATGCTGTTGGTTTCATTTTTATCATATTAGTTATAAAATTAAAAACAGGCATTTTTAAAATAATAAAATGAAAAGGAATCCTAAATAATGAACATTTTGAGCTGTAACATAGCACTCTTGATCTTTATCTAAAATAAAAGCAAACCATGGAAGATAGAATTAGAACATACCCAACAATAGGGATTTTGGGTACTAATTGTAAAAAAAAATATTCTGTTTGGTTTGACTTAAGACCCTATCCAAATTTTGGGGAAGTAAATTGAACAACCCTCTATGCTGAGTTTCAAGAATTGCTTAAGATGATTAATGAAATATGCTCTATAATCTCTATTAAAATTAACAATGACGTATTAAAAAATGCATGATTTTAAAAGATTTAAGAAATACAAATTATTTTGTTATGATAAATAAAATTCAATGCAATTAAACATTACTGTGATTTAATGTCAATAGATTATAAAACTAAAAAATTATTTTTAGGGAGTACCCATAATCTCAAAGTCTGCAATGTGTATGTTAGACAAGGTATAGATTTCTTTAAAATGACAAATCTTATATTTAACATTACATTAAGTAAATTAGTAAGATGGAAATCATTTAATTACAATATTTAATTTGGAATCTTTTTGTATAAAGAAACTTAAATAACAAAATGACATATGTGTTCAATTAATCAGAAAATCAGTGTTAAAATGTTTCCTAAATAATGATAAATAGTTTCATGATTAATAAAAATATTTTTCACCTATTCAAATAGAATATGCCTTTTGGTATCTGTACAACCTGAAACAGTATTTTGAAAATAACTAGATAAACTTTATTTAAAAGGAACTGATTATAATTCTGTAGCCAATTTTACATTGTATTCAATCATTCAGTTTGTTTAAACAATATAAAAATAGAAATATAACGTTTTACCCTTAATTAAATAAAAACCTAGGGTATACTCATATAGCAATATATTTTAAATGATACGTAATGCGTTATATTTTTTCTGACTGATAGGTTTATAGCACTGTAACATTTGAAAACTGTATAGTCCTTAATATGAAGCTATTACATTTTAACTTGAATTTGTCTTAAACTGTTTATTAAAACAGAGATGTTTGGACTTTACTTTAGTAGTGTATCTTTTTTTCAACTAGCTGTCAAATATCTTTTCAATTTTCGAAGGACATTTTGCTGTTGATTGGCGACCAAATGTCCACAATAGTTCTTGTGGCCAGTCCTTAAAATTATACGCTACAAGATCAAACTGACCACTTTATGTTATAAACTTTTGTAAGTTTTCAAAATCCATTATTTTATAGGTGAATTGAAAGATGGTACTGGGATTTACTGTCTTAACAGTATAGTGATTACTAATAACTTTTTAGAATTAAAAGGTTAGATGTAGTGTTCATTATTCATTGGTCATTAACATATGTGCTGATGCATAGTAAGGTAACAAAACATTGTTATATTTTTGAGACTTAAAATGAAGTTTTACTATCCTAAAAGCAACATTGGAGTAAACTGTAGTTTTGATTAAATAAACGGGATTTTTTTATTTTCTTAGGTACCACTAACGCAAACGATGCATGATTTTGAGTAGTGTAGCAATGCGTAGAAAATGGTATGAAAATGACCAATTTATGAAGTTCCTTAACAGTGCCTAAGGGTCTTGTACAAGGAGATCATATGTAGACAAATTGCCTAACTTTGTAAGTTGGCTGCTTAACGCGTAACCTGAATATTAAAATAAGTATTAGAACATCTAAAGAAAATATTTTGTTACATATTTACGCTTTTTTTTGAATCAATGTAAGGGGCAGTCTGCTGAATCTTAATTTCATAAAAAGTTGTCCAAATGGAGTAGTACTTTGCATTTTATCAGCAATTCAAAATTGAAGGTGCAGAAAATTTGATTTTTTTCACAGTTAGTGTGAATACTAGTGGTACAAAACCAACATTTATTTTTTAAAAAAAGAATTACATTAATTTAATGCATGAGCGAAAAGATAACATGTACACGTAGCAGAAATGATCATTTAGATGGCAGGTTAGTAAAACCACCAAGTAGAAAAGCTATAAACACATATTTCGTTCATGTGTAATTTTGCAAAATCTCGTTCACGAGTGAGTTCGGCGTACTTTAGTCATTCAATTGATTTTTATTCCACATATGTTATCAGGATTTCATCTGACATACATTTTAGGAAGACTTGTGACTTATGTCAATTTGGTGACCCAAAATAACTATTGTAGATCTGTGACGGTCTGCTTCGAGGTAGGACAGAAACTGTTGTTCCATTCTATTTATATCCGCTTGTATAAAGCTCACCACGGGAAACAAAAGGTGTTTCTTTTCACTCAGATGATCTTTATTCGAAAAAAACTTCTCACTTCTAAAGTTACATAACATCATTCTATTAACGATCAATATGTTCACACGTCAAATAACTGAGTTTCATGAAGGTATTTTAGTTCTTTTTCTGCTCTACATCTGCTTTTTATGAGCTCAGATAAAAGCTTAATAGTCAAATTGCTCTTCAATACGTCATTGATCAAAATATAAGTTACATGAGAACATGAATACATAATATTAATAACAAAAAACTTTTAAAGACTAATATTTTTAAAATAACTTAAATCGGATATAATCTGACACACTGTATTAAAGATTTTAATTTTCGAAAACAATGTTACTATTCAAGTATAATTTTGTCACACTTATGATGGGGATGAAAACTTGAACACCATGGAAATATGGTCGAGGTGTATGTAAGTCCAGTAACGACCACGTTGAAACGCTCTTAGGGAGGGATGATTAAGTAGTTCCGACGAATAAGTCAAATTTAAATTGAGGTAAGACTTCCCATATTTGGTAGGAAGTAAGAACGATACAATTGGATACCTTGGTCATGAATGGTAAAGGACAACTTTGTGTACAATTGAATTGTTTTTAGTATTAAATAGTGATTTTACTTTGGTTCCAGTATAAGGTGTTAATATACTTTACATGCATAATTAAAAAACTACATTAAATGTAAAAACTTTAAATTTTTAAAGATCGACTCATTAAAGCTGGAAACTAGTACGCAGTTGAGCAATAGTACCAAGCGGGCAATGAACTCTTAATTCAAGTGTTTAATGAATAGCGAAAACAACAAAAACAGGCAAATTAATTATAATGAAACTTCTAATCGAAGTTTGTAATAAGTCTGGATTTTTGCTGAATTCAATCAATACTGTGTTTGCATAAAAGATGAATTGCAATGATGAGTTCACATCAATAAGGCTGTTACAAAGACCTTTAAATACTATTTACAAAAATGTGTAATATTGGAAGGTTAATTATCTACATTCAAATCAGAACATTCAACCAAGTGAGAATAAATTCTATGGATTCATCCACTCTAAAGGACCATGACAGTTTTGCGATCTTAAATTACATAAATAAGACATTGCTTGTAAAACTGTTTGTGAACATGCATTGAATGTATGATGAGTTTCTTTAGATAATACGAATAAGTTTTATAAGTTATTCATGAATTTGTCAACATTATACCAATTAATAAATTGCTAGTTGTATTTATGGACTGTATTTCGAGAAGTATAGAAAATAATCAAATTACTAATCTGAACAAATGGCTCAGAAATTATTGAAAGCATGAACACATAAACTACCACACAGTAGTATAAGTTGTAAATTAAAGAGATATAAATTAAGAAAGACTTTAAATATTTTTATTTTTCCTGTAACATGGTATATAATTGTTAGTTAATTGAGGAAATAGTAAAATTGCAAATATTGTTTAATGTAAAAAGATGGTTTTTTGCACTCTAGTTGATTCATATTCAAAATTAAATTATTAAAGTACATATATAAATTATGGCTTTAAATAATATCAAGGCATTTGTCTAATTTTCTTCTAGATTACCTCAATAGAGTATCTTTGCTTAACCATGTGCCTGTATTTTTAAATTTTAATAATTTTGTTTTTGTACCATAGCTTAATTAGGCATGCACAAGCAACACTTTTAGCCAAATGGTTCTTCAACTTTTTACGCACTAAAAAAATGGTTTAAAATTTGAAAAAATTAATTTAAATTTAGTAATTTAAAACTATTTTAAAAAAGTTTTATAAAGAAATATTATAACTTCAAAATTCAGATTTTATTTAGGTGACCAAGATTTATGAAACATTTTAAATTTAAAATTAAATTATTTGCTGATTAAGAATTACAGTATATTAAATTAAGGGAAAAAACGTGAATCACATATAAAAAAAGAGCTAATTACGTTTTTTAACTGACGGTTGAATAGTTTTAAAAATAAACTTCAAATAATATTTCAAAAATTTACTTAAAAATAATTTTATTAATTTAAATTTTTGTATAAAAACGGGGTACAATCAAAACTAAAATTTAAAATTAGTTTTTAAAATTTAAATTAAAGTAAAAAAAAATTTAGAATAAATTAAAACTTTTCTAAAAATTTTTCTAATTCTTAATTTAATATATTTTCGTTCCACCTGGAGTGATCAATTAAGCTTAAAAATTTTAATATTTTTCCCCTATTTAGGAAAGTAAAAATAGGCATTTTTAAAAAAAAAACCAAAAGACAATAAACCCCTTTAGGTTAATAACATTCAGGTCTTTTAAAGTTTGAAAGATTAAAATTAAAAAATTGAAATTATTTTAAACCTCAGAAAAGGGGAAAAAAGCGGGGTCCTATTAAAAAAAAAAACATATGAAATCGTTTCAAAAAACTCCAATTTTTAAAAATTCCCCAAAAAAATTTCCCCGGGTTTTCCCTTTGACTTATTCTTAAATCAAATTATGGAACAGCAACAAATTTATTTGAATTAAATATTGTGAAAAATGTATATTTTTCAGACAATTTCTAAATTTCCAATTATTTAATTTTTCAAAAAAAAAATTTTTTTTGAAAATTCATAAAATAAAAAAGTTTGGTTGCATTTATTTGGGGGTATAATCAAATAGATAATTTTAAATTTATTTATAAGTAATTATTACTTTTTTAATAATTGCCCGCAATCTTATAATTTAATGAATTTTAGGTAAATTATAATTTATGAGTTTAAAACTATTGACCTTCTCTTTCAATATTTTATGGGGTTTTTGTTCAAGAATAATTTTTTAAACCCCATTTAATTAATTTTTATATCTAAATAACAAAACATAGGTTTAAAAATTATTAATTTAAAAATATTTAAATTAATTTTGCATAATTGGGTTTAAAAATTTGTTTCTCCTTTCATTTTAAAAAATTTTAACCGTTTCATTTTCCCTTTTGTAATTTAACAATATAAAATTTAATTTAAATGGTATAAAAGTAAAAAATATAATTACTGCCAAAGAAGGGTTTTTCCTAATAATTTCCCTACCCATTTTTTTTCGTAATTAATATCCATTTGATTTCCCTTTAACCGGAAAAAAAACCCCCCCCCCCCCCCCAAATTTGAAATTTTTTACCCCCATTTTTAAACAGGGTAAAGGGGGCCCTTTTGGGTGGGGAAAAATTTTTTGATAAAAATTTTTTCCCTTTTTTTTGTTTTTTTTCTCCCCCACTTGCTTTTAAAAGGGGGTTTTTTTAATCAAACTTTTTTTAAAAAATTTTTTTGGGTTTAAAAAAAAAAATTAAAAAAAATTTTTAAATTTTTTAAAAAGTCTTTATTTAAAAACCCGGGTTGTTTTTTTTACATTTTTTGGCTTTTGGGAAAATCATTTAAAAAATTGTAATTAGAAATTTTATAAATTTTTTGAGAGAAAAGGGAAAAAGGCCCCCTCCCAAAACCAAATTCCTGGGGACCTTGCACCCTGGGTCAAAGGGGTAACATTTTTTTGGGGCCCAAAAAACACAAAAAAATTTTTCGTGGAAGAAGAACTTAAAATTAAAAAAATTTTTTTAATTAAAAAAAAAAAAATTTTTTTTTTCCACCTTTTCCCAAAAATTATTTAAAATTGAAAATTTTTTTTTTACGAATTTAAAAATTGGAAGTTAATTTTTCGTTTTAAAAAAAATTTAAAAAAAAATCCAAATATCAAATAAAAGAAAAAATTAAACATGTTTTTAAAAATTATTTGAAAAAAAAAAAAAAATTTAAAAAGGATTTCAAAATTAGGGTTTTTAGGGGGTTTAAGGGGGGAAAAAATTTTTTAAATTTTTTATTAAATAAAAAAGGGGGGTTTTTTTTTTTAAATCAAAATTTTAATTTTTCGCCCAAACCCCCGGCACCTAAATTTGTAGGGGGGTTTAAAAAAGAGCCGAAAAATTTTACTTTAAAAAATAAAATTTTATGTTTTTTTCTTAAAAAAAAAACGCCTTCCTTTTACTATTTTTAAAGGGGGAAAAATTTTTAAAAAAAGAAAATTTTTTAAAAAAGTGGTTTTTTGGGTTTTATATTTTTTTATTAAAAAAAATTTTCACCCCTGAAGGTTTTCAAAGATATACTCATTTTACAAATTGCCTAAGCACCATATATGGCAAACATGTTCAGCTGAGAAAGCCAATTCTTAATGTATCTCCATTCTACAACTACTAGAACTTATTTTCTGTGAAGCAGACAGTACAACGTTTAAAACGCAGAATTCTTAAAAATATTACAAAAGAAAGAGTTTTATATTTGTCTTTGTCAGGAACTGTTTTTCTGAACATGCCATTCACATTTATTGGTATTGAAGCATTTTCCCTTTCAGAAACCGTAGCAAGACCATATAGTGAAAAAGATTTGTTAGTCAAAAAGATTATATTATTTAGGGCTGTTTGTCAAAAAAATTCCAAATGGGGGAAGAAGAAATCCCACAGTATCAGAATATGATTATAGAATAGATAATCTAAGCAATGTTGTACATAATTTTTACTTACTTGTAGAATTAGAAAATAAATCACAAATTAATAGTCTGATTATTCAAACAGCATATAAGATAATAGTTTAAAAGCATGAACCACCAGGCTATATGAACCTCCTTAGTCTCCTGTGTGTAGTATAGTTTAAAAAGCAGTCAAAACAATCAAGCTAATTCAACTTTAAATCAGTAACATTTTAATTTTAATACGCTTCTAACAACATGGTCAACAATAAAACATTAATGTAAACCAGTTTGAAAATTAATAGTTTGTTATAGCTGCCCATGATTTAAATTAGCAATAGCGCTTAGACTTAAAACCTTCTTATTACTTTGCAACATGAACGACGGCTTTCCGACACTTCATTTTCCTAACTAAGTGAGGACTACCACATCATTATATAAAAAACATGAAAATAATTGAAGTTAACTAAGTAATAGCATAGTAGAGAATTACCTGACTAATCAATAAATGAATAATTCTTCCCGAAAAATTCACTTTCTACTTACCTAACCAAATATAACCTAACTTATCCTAATCATCTACATATACTCAACAAAAGTTCATAATTTGCATTAAAATCAGGTGCCTGGCCTCCGTAACATTCTGCCCTTTTAACACTCCAGCATAAATACCTACAAATTTATTTTTGGTGCCTAGCCATAGGTCCTAACTTTGTGCTTATGGGCACCATAGGTGATTTTACGCGAACTTAGTTTTCCGCAATATCTCGAGAAATAACTGTCAAAGACCAAAATAGGGTAATTATACACTTTCTTGCCACCTCTGAAAGTACGATTTCATGTTGAAAAAGTGGTGAAATATGAGTTTGTATATCTTGCAGAGTTTGATTTCATCCGCAGAAAACTCGTTTTCCCCGAAAAATCAAAAAACTAGTTTTTTATCTGACAGTGAAAAAAAAACCAACTTTTTTAAATTGTTATTTTTCGACAACTTTTTTTCATTTCTCATGTTTTTTGTGCTGAACACAAATATATAACTGGTTTTGTAGTAAAATTATTTTTTCAGCTCGAAAAATACATTTTTTACTGACATAACCAAACATAACCTAACTTAACCTAATTGTCTATTTTCTCAACAAAAATTCGTAATTTGCGTTAAATCCGATTGTTTGGCCTCGGGAATATAGGTGAATTCGGTTTTTGTGATAATTAGTTGTTGTATATAATGATCGCGTAATGGTCGCTAATCGCGATTCGCCACGATAGTAGTTTTTCCGTTATAACTCTATAAATATTTGTAATAGACCAAAATAGTTTTCAAATATGTATTCAGCGCAAAAAAACACATCAAAATAAAACGAGATGATGAAAATACCATTTAAATTAACAGAAATTTGACAAAAATACTAAAAATTGTAACATTGGTTTTTTCGGATTTTTCAGTAAAATATGTTATTTTCACGGAATAAAAAGCATATCTCGTGAAAACTACAGCCAATTCTAGACCCATTTCAAGCAAAATGTTCCAAATTTGTTTGGTGGCAAGAAACTGCATAAATACCCAAGATAGTTTTCAAATTCGTATTCTGTAAAAAAGCTGCACCAAATAAAAAAAATATGAAAAATCACAAAAATAAACGGAGATAGAACGAAAAACAAAATTTTCAGTTAATTAGAATTTCGTTCATATAAAACGTTATTTCCACGAATTAAAGTGTTTTCTCAAAAATATAGACCTGATTCTACCCTCTAGTAATAAAAAAATCAAGATTAACAAGGCGGGTAGAAAGCACATAAATACCCAAATAAACATACTATTCATGTACTTGAATGTGAGTGTGTGCACCCATGTATGATTATACATGTTAGATCTATTACAGATAGTCAAATATCATACCACTAAACGAAGAGAATCTAAATCAACAGACGCCAACCCCCAATCTCCTTTCCAAATATCTAGTTCCATTGGTTGATTCATTTTAACTATAAAACTACTCAATCCACAGTAATTTACAAACAATTACACTATCCCACGATAAGCTATAACACAATATACATTTAGCAATAAGAAATTCAAAAACAATCATCTCAGCACTCAACATTAAATGCCTTAGTAAACAATCACACATAACCTCACTCAATAAATTTTTTTCTGGTTTGTCCATGACCGGCTTATTATTTTACATGCAACGGCAGAGTTCAATATTGTTGTGGGATTAGGTATTAATGTACCATTAGATTTTTAAAAAAAATAGCTGATCCTGCATTATACTCAACTGGAGAATTCTACAACATGAACAAAAAGTATTCAATAAAGAAGAAGACAACATTAAATACGAAGATGTTGCTCCAGCCCATCTTCGTATTTTCTTTACTTGGAGATAAACCAAGTGCTCCAGCCAGGTGGATTGTCTTTACATGGATTTTGCTAAAGCCTTTGACAGGGTACAACATCGACTCCTGATTGCTAAGTTTGAGGGTTATGGTGTTGGAGCTTTTCTTCTTTGCTGGTTGGAGAGTTACTTGAGTGGAAGAAGTTTGATTGTGAAATGTGATAGAGCCACATCTGCTCCCTTTCATGTCTTGTCGGATGTACCTCAGGGCTCATTTCTTGGTCCCCTGCTCTTCAATCTATATATTAATGACATTGGAAGAGTCATTTTTACCAAGTTCCTGATGTTTACAGATGATTTAAAGATATTTACGCAAGTTTACTCTGTTCAAGATCAGGTGGATCTTCAAAATACACTTCACAATATTGTCCTGTGGTGTAAAAAAATGCAATGAACCTAAACTGTTCCAAGTTCAGTGTGATGTCGTTTAAGAGGGGATCCAACTTCATTGTATTCAATTACAACAATGAAGGGAATTCACTTCCTAGAGTGAGCAATATGAGGGACCTAGGAATCATCATGTCACCATCTCTTAGTCCTTTTGAACATCTTTTGCACATAACGGGGCTAGAGCATGCAAACTTTTGGGATTTATGTTTAGATCCACCAGGGGTTTTGATCCTGTGTATACCACTGTACGTGTATGGGTGGGCGGGTGGGTCAATACTACTGTACGTGTATGGGTGGGCGGGTGGGTCAATACCACTGTACGTGTATGGGTGGGCGGGTGGGTCAATATCTCTGTACTCGTATGGGCGGGCGGGTGGGTCAATACCCCTGTACGTGTATTGGTGGGCGGGTGGGTCAATTCCTCTGTACGTGTATGGGCGGGCGGGTGGGTCAATACCCCTGTACGTGTATTGGTGGGCGGGTGGGTCAATTCCTCTGTACGTGTATGGGCGGGCGGGTGGGTCGTCTTGAAATTATAAACGTCAATCTGTTACTAGCACTAAATTATGAAGGAACTATGGAGTGTAAGAAATGCTAATTAGCCCTACGTACAGAGCCCACGTAGGTAGCCCACGTAGGTAGCCCACGTAGGTAGCCCACGTGGGTTAGATCCTTCCAGCGTAGGTTCCATCCCACATCGTACACCTACAACAGTGGAGTATCTAGACTAATGAGAGTTGGTTGTGAGATTGCCAATAGTGTTGATATCTTCAGCACATCTGAAGAAACTTTTAGAAACAGGTTATGAATGTTTTATTTGCTTAATCTACTGTATGATCAACAATGTTGTTAAGCAGTTCTTATCATGTACTCGATGAGTCCACATCGCCTGTTATCAAAGGTAGTCTACTGATAGTGCGTAGTTACCCGGCTTGTAGTTACTTGTTTAGCTTGTGGTTTTGGCCAATTACTATTTCAAGTCATTGAAATTAATCTGTTTGCCTTTTTAATATTTATATATTATTTTTGTTTATCTGATTTAATTTTTTTATATCCGTGTAGCGGTGACTGTGCGATGGCGGATAGCTGTAAAAGTGTGAACAAGTCCTTAATCAGCCCAAAGATGCCCTTAAATGATGTAATTGTTCTCACTTGTTTCAAACACAGTGCACAGGTTTTTTGGCTGAAAAGAAAGTTAGTACCAGGAATATGTGGAAGTGTGAGTACTGTCATTGATTTTACTATCTATGTATAGTAAAATCAATGGTACTGTGTAGTTGAGACATCATCGGCCAGTAGTAGGGCAATTGAAGTCACAAATAGTGTCGTTCTTGAAGCAATCACCGCACTGAGGAAGGACAAAAATGTCCGTTTAGACAATACTAACGCAAACATCGAGAATCTGCAGCTGGAGGTTGCTGACGCTGTGCGGGATGTTGGCGTGCTGAAGTCACAATATAATGACCTAAAACGGCCTCGGAAAATACCACAGCTCACCAAACCCAGTTGAGGGAAGAAAATAGGCAACTGTCATAGTTAATGTCAGGGAGCTTCAACGAAAGGTGGCGGATCTCCAGCAACAGTCCAGAAAGAATAGATTGGACCACTCTAATCCTTTATATCTTGCACATTATCTATATCAAAATTTACCACAACAAATTGTTCACTTGGAAGGTACCAGTGTCGCCGTGTATAAGCGTACGATCAGTGAGTGGCTACTTCAACTCAGCCTGGATGATGTAGAGAACTTGCTTCAATCCCAATATACATGACTTTCTAATTTTATTGTTAAGCACAGAACGGATTACCTAATTTATTTTCAAAATTACCAATTTTTTCACATATTGGTCCATTAGCATAGTCATCTAAAAGTTTGCAGTACTTTTAGGTTTTTTTTTTCAATTAATTAATTTATTTATTTTATTTATTTATTTATTTATTGTGTTATTTATTATTGTTCACCTTTTAATTAGCCTGGATATTTTGGTGATGACAGTTGGTCTATAGTTTAACATCTTTTCATAATTAATTGTAAAAGTTACTTTTTTAGAATTAAATAATTCAAAATAATTAAGATATAATTTTTTTCTTGTAAATATCTCTAGAATACAATTGTTAGTAATTGTATTCTAGAGCCTTAGAGAGCTCTCTCTTGCACACAGACCAGTAGTCTATGCAAGAGACATTCTTTTGTAATTTTGTATTTTTTTATGTAATTAAACTGGAATAAAGCAATTTTTTTATTTTGGTTTTTTTATATGGTTGTTATCTTTTTATTATTGATTACTATTGTTATTCTATTTTTGTTGTTTATATATATATATATATATATATAAACAACAAAAATAGTCATATATATAAACAACAAATTATAAATATGATTTCAATGAATAATTCAAAATAATCAAACAAATAGCAATGGATAATGGTTACAAACCTTCCACAATCGACAAAATATTACATAAAATAAAAAATAGAAACATTTGTCAAGAAGAACCAGAAAATAGAGCATTCATCTGTGTTCCCCACAACACAATACTTAATAAAGCAATTAGAAAAACTTTTTTAAACAAAAAATTGGTTTTAAAACAAAGAGATTATGACTTTAAAAAAAGAGAATCTTGGGTGAATGTGTGTTGTGTACAACATATTCGAAGAAAAAGAGGGCAATGAAAAATTGAAGTATATTTAATAATTACTTATTCCATTTGTTACGACTTATTTTTGTGACGGGGGAAGGTTCGATTTATAATCTTGAAAACATGTTTATT